>JAHREE010000130.1:2050085-2169875 GCA_033628505.1 Tringa tobata | reverse complement strand
TCCCCCCCTCCCCCACCCCAAGACTCCAAAAGGCAAATCTCATCATCAGAATTAGAAAGAAAAAGCAATCCAAAGATACTGGTTTACATATTCCTTCCCAAACCAAGAAATCAAGTATCTCCCTCTCCCAGCTAATAGCTTATAAATTCAGACTTTAAACAAAGCAAAAAAAAAAAAAAAAAAAAGAATCCTAATTCTCAAGCTTCCTACTTAGCACTGCCTCGCTGTTGATGATTTGTGCGGCTGTGTGTGCGTGCCTGTTTGAGAAATGGCGAGATAGGCTTAAAGTATTTTCCATTTCATCAAAGAGCATATATTACTTTCCTGGTTCGCTCAAATGTTGGTTTTATGCCCACCCCTTTTCAATCTGCCCATGTCTGAGATGCACAGTGCAGGCGTACAATCATGAGCAGCTTACGACACTCAGTGAACACTAGGTGCCTCTGCATGCTCTAGCAACATACTGCTCAGCTGAAGGGAAGGGATTCTTGCTGTCTCTCTCTGCTCTAAGCATCACCTAACAAGCAAAGCGAACAAAGAATGGGAAATAAAGCTACCCTTAGCCGGTCAGTGAATGAATGGTAATCTCTCTATGGAGTAAAGGTTGTGCCGGTCAATGGTCGTTGCAAATGATGGACATTAAACAGATTGACAAATCCTGTGGAGTCGTTAGTAAAGAGTTTGGAGTTTTTTTCACGCCACAGTGTTAACTGCAGAGAAAAGGACAGAGGGAGAAGGAGAAGATCAAGCTCATGTACATAGTTCTGAAACTTGCAGGTCCTAGGAGTCAGCTAAAAAGCTAGCTGGACAAGCCTTTCGCTCTTTGAGCAGAAGCGAAGTGAGACATTGTGAGCTTGCCAGCCTTGCACAAAATTGAAAGGGACTGAATTTGTAGCACAGAGGGGTCTTTTTTAGCTCTGCATATAATTAGTCCAAACACAAAGGAAGCAACTGAATGGAGGTTGTCACTCTCTGGAAAAGGGTGGGTAAGACACTTTTTAATTAAATTCTTTCATGAAGAAAGATTTTTTTTTCTTTGCTGCAGCATTTAACATGAACAAAATCACTATCATTTTACCTTTGAATGTCTGTGAACTTTAATGCTGCACAGCTCCTGCATGCTGTAAAGTGAAATATTTGCCTCTGTGTTTGTTCTGTTTGCTGTTTTGCTTTGGTTTTTTGGCTTTGTTTTGGTTTTTGTTTTTTTCCCTTAAATAAAATATGATGTAGAATTTGAAAAGATTCAATGGACATTCTCAAGCATATTTGGAAATATTCTTGCTAATGGATTTCCTTCTTATTGGTCTCTGTTTAAACTGGCTGCTGAGGAAGCCCCCGGGGTTGATATTGTGTACGCTGGGTATCTTTTCTAAAATGCTTCCAGCCGTGAATAGTGGGTGTCCACAGCTATGTCGGTGTGAGGGCAGGCTTTTGTACTGTGAATCACTGAATCTTACAGAGATGCCTCGCAACCTGTCGGGCATGATGGGTTTGTCTCTGCGGTACAACAGCCTTTCAGAGCTGCATGATGGACAGTTCACAGGGTTAATGCAGCTCACGTGGCTCTATCTGGATCACAATCACATTTGCTCAGTGGAGGGGAATGCCTTTCAAAAATTGCGGCGAGTTAAAGAGCTCACCCTGAGTTCCAACAAAATAACCCAACTGCCCAACACCACTTTCCGACCCATGCCAAACTTGCGCAGTGTGGATTTATCATACAACAACTTACAGTCTTTGGAGCCTGACCTCTTTCACGGGCTGAGAAAACTAACAACTTTGCACATGCGGTCAAACGCCATCAAGTTTGTGCCAGTGAGAATTTTTCAGGACTGTCGCAGCCTGAAGTTTCTAGACATAGGATACAATCAGTTAAAGAGCCTGGCTCGAAACTCTTTTGCAGGCTTGTTCAAACTCACTGAGCTGCACCTCGAGCACAATGACTTGGTGAAGGTGAATTTAGCCCATTTTCCCAGGCTCATCTCCCTGCACTCTCTCTGCTTGCGAAGGAATAAAGTTACCATCGTAGTAAACACTTTAGACTGGATATGGCAACTGGAAAAAATGGATCTCTCCGGCAACGAAATCGAATACATCGAACCTCACGTTTTCGAAAGTGTACCTCACCTCAAATCCCTGCAGCTGGACTCCAACCGGCTGACCTACATCGACTCCCGAGTCCTCGACTCCTGGAAGTCCCTCACTAGCATCAGCCTTTCTGCAAACGCCTGGGATTGCAGCCGTAACGTTTGCGCCCTGGCCTCCTGGCTGAGCAACTTCAAGGGTCGCTACGACAGCAATCTGCTCTGTGCCACCCCTGAGTACGCACAGGGCGAGGATGTTTTGGATGCGGTGTACGCTTTTCACTTGTGTGAAGACGGGGCAGACCCAACGAGTGTTAACACCCTCTCCCCGGTAACGAACAACAGCGACCAAACCTTCAGCTACGGCTCTGCCACCGCCACGTACGACGTGCAGGACAGCGAAGGGGACCAAACAACATACGCCATAACCATGACCATGCCCAGCGAGAACTCGGAGAACGCCGTTCAGATTCACAAGGTGGTGACGGGGACCATGGCGCTGATTTTTTCCTTCCTCATCGTGGTTTTAGTGTTGTATGTCTCCTGGAAGTGCTTTCCAGCCAGCTTAAGGCAACTAAGACAGTGCTTTGTAACACAGCGCAGAAAGCAGAAGCAAAAACAGACCATGCATCAAATGGCTGCCATGTCAGCCCAGGAGTATTATGTTGATTACAAACCCAACCACATTGAGGGAGCCCTGGTGATCATTAATGAATACGGATCTTGTTCCTGTCACCAGCAGCCAGCGAGGGAATGCGAGGTGTGATTTTCCTTTGGGATTTAAACAGTGTGCAACCAAATAACAGTGTGCAGGCAGACAGTGGCACGGGGGGGATTGCTGTGCTTTGCTGGTGATTTCTGACGTGCTCCTCTGCTGAAATTGTTAAGAGGGGCTGTCTAAAAGACTTGATATTTTAGCTTTATTGTGTCTTAAAAATCTTCAGGACAGTCAATCTTAAGATTTCATATGCTAATACTCCCTTTGAAGATCTGTCAATATTCAGGAATCTGAGAGTGTAAAAAGGTACCAATTATTGATCTTTTGTAAACTAAGAAAACTGTTTAAAATAAAAAAAAATAGCATTTACAGTTTTTACAGACTGGTGTATATTACATGAATTGTTCCCTGTATACAAAATGCAACAGTTTAACCTCTTTTTCTCCTCACACTGAGTGTTGAAATGAAAGTCTAGGAGCAAAGAAGCCACGTAAAATAGCAAGCTTAAAATTAACCAGATGGCTTCACATTGTAATTAGTACACGTTCTCTTACATCATGTTACTGAAGATATGAAGCATGACACTGGAATTATATTTTTGTTAATGTGCTACCTGTAACTGGATATCAGTACAACAAGGAGCCAGTCACCTCAGAAAGGCTAAAGTTTTGACCGTGTCCCTGGGACAGGATTTCTGAGGATTTTTAAGTACAGCTCACTTGTTAGTTGCTGTAAGATCCATTAAAACTGCATCATAACCCCTGAAAGTATTTTGTATCAAAACTGAGCATAGTGAAAAGTCTCACTTAAAAGAAAAAAAAAAAAACGGCAAACAACAAAACCCAAACTGAAACACTGCCAAAAAAAAGTGCTTATCATCATCTTCTTTAAATCAATTAAGAAAAAAAATATCTAAATTTAAGGGCTTTTACTAGTGTTTCCCACTTTTATGCTTGTTTTGAGCTATACTAAGAGCAAAGAAACCCATTCTTTGTGCACTGTGGTGCCATGGTGAATGGAGAAGAGCAAAAGCTATTCTGTTCTCAGTGGTGAAACCTATGTGTGTTGCAAGAGTAAAACCTCAGCTGTAACACTGTCAGAGAGTTATTAGAGCATACTTCTGGTTCCTATAGTAAACTGCTAGCAAAGCCTATCTCGTGTCCTTCACTTTCACCACCAGCCTTCACTAACAAAACAATAAAATCTCTGCAGAGGCTGAAAGTATACGAACCCTCCTTACTAATGACTGATAAATGGACTTGATGGATATAAGCACTGATTTAATAATGTAGAATCACACAGCTGTTTTATCTGACTGCCCTTAAATAAAGGCTTCCTTTCCTTGTATTTTGGATTTTTCATTCCAGTATGTGAACAACCTACTGACTGATCTTTTCAACAACTCCTCTCATATTAATGAAGATGAGGTAGCTTTATAACACCAGGCAGAGCATCTTGAAATTTTCTTCATACAGCATTACATGCTAATAAAATGTTATGGGATAATGAATTGGGTAACATTTCTATGCTTTGAACATATTTCACTATCCTTAGATTACCACCAATAGAGGAAAAAAATCAGAAATCTAAGATATATTTTAATTTAACACAGTATTTTTTTCTTTATTATAGCATCAAAGTGACACCTTATCTTAAAAGGCTACAGCAGACTTATAAAATAGAGAACAGACATGGAGTAAACATTTTTTTTTTCCTGCATAGCAGGTTTTAGCCATTACTTTTACACACAAAGAGTGGATTTTAATTGAAGCTATTTTTAGGGAGTCAGAACTTACTTTCCTCTATTTGCTACATCTGATCATGTTTAATATTAAGTATGACAATGGCTTTTTAATAAAAAAAAATATAGTAAGACTATAATGAAAACAATGAGATTGTGTATTGGGAGTGGACTTTTTCATAGAAAATTTAACAAAAATCAACTGCTATTTTACTAAAGCCATTGATAATTCAACCACAGCTTTGAAACAAGCTAGCACTGTAAAAACTAGGCTTTTCTCTGTTTAAACAAATGCATATTTCTGTTTCTATGCCTCAAACCCACAAGGCCCTGATTCGTCCTGAAACTCTCAAATCACCTGATGGGTTGAGTGTCCAGATATGAACCTAACAGTGAGGGAAGAGAGTAGGTAAGGAGCCCCTCGTTTCTTTGGGTGCCTGATCACATTTCAATAGAAAATATTTTATGCCATTCTAAATGAGGACCAAAATATACATATTATCGCCATTAAATCCTTTTCTGAAATCAATAGGGAATTTAACTGTGAAAAATTGGCTCTCTAACATTGGACTACATTATTTGTTCCTCAAATCAACATGCAGCACTGCAACCAGAAGAACTGATTACAGGTAGTTGCCAGGAATCTTCCAAAATCCAAGATTGTTATGATATTGTCTGCATATGGTAAAAAAAAAAAAAGAAATTAGCTTTATTTCTATAGTGACCCCCTGTTGCTATAAGGTAACGTATTGGTGCAGTCATGGTTTTGCCCCTGTAAATTTGATGCAAGACTGATACCGACAAACAGTCATCCTGTGGTTGTGTTTCTATGTATTTTTAACATATTTGTGGGCTGTATTTTAAACACACTAGTGATTGCACCCCTCTGGAATGATTCCTGCTGTTTATTGGTGTTAGCAACCTCAAGCTATGTTTGCAAAGACGTGAGCAATTCTGTCTTTGGAATTTATTCACCTCTGTGCTTCATGCATCTTGCATTGACAGCTCAAGTAAACTGAACAGAACATTTTTCTTTAAAGGTACAGTGATTTCCTAAGTGAGAACTGATTTCAGTATTGCCTGTTGCCATTTCTCCTGAAGAGAGGTAATGACCACCAATGACTTGCCATCCTTAGCAGGATGATGGATGGATCCTCCATATAGAGCGCAGCATTTATTAAATTTCAGAAAACAATACATTTCCAAATCTTCATGCAGAAATCTTTTCTAAGGGGAATATCTTCTAGAGACAACATCCTAATGATCTCTAGAGGATATCTGGAGATCTGGATTCCCTCTGAGTATCTAATGGTGGAAAGAGGGGTGTCACTGCTACTACATGGCACGCTACACCTAGTCTGAAAGTTTACATGAAAAAATATATGGACTGTAAAGAAATAAAGGAGCAAGTATTTCACTTCAGTCCAGCTACTGCAAATCCAGTTATTCATCCTGCTCCAGGTTGCTTGCACTGGTATATATGAGAGTTATTCTGTTTGTACTGTATTTATAGCAACTGCAGGGACAAATTTTCCCTAACTCTTTCTTCCAAATCTCATGTTCACCAACTGTCCAAAGATATGTCATTCCCTCTCTGTTGATGCACTTATTCTGGCTTATGAAATGGCTCCAAAAAAAAAAAAAAAAAAGAAGAAAAAAAGAAAAAAAAAGCTGGTTTGGGGATTAGATGTAACAGTTTGTTGTCCAGAAGGTGCTTGGGGAATACTGAAGGAATGAAAATTTTTTAAATATTCCCCTTTTAATGTTCCACTTAATAGGACTAATCTTCCTTTTATAGCTAGGTAATTAACATTATTTTCTCTTTATTTGTCTTTTAACATCTAAGATAGGGTGAAATGCAAGCAAAAGAACTACCTTTTTTTTGAAGATGGTTAACACTACTAGTGTTATAGATCTCTAATATGCAATCTCTTGCTGCTAACATCAATACACGCTCACAGTGCACCCAGTGATGAAGGAACTGTTGCTGTGTATGCTTTGAATGTATATAAGGGATGATCTATTTTCCTTTCTGTCGTTTTCCTTCCTTTCTGTACTACTTTAAAACAAAAAAAGTATATGAAACCACAGAATCAATGCTAATGTACCACATTCTGTTTCTGCCCTGAATATATAAAATACAAAGAAATTCTGTGTTTAAGCTGCAAATTCCCTCCTTTACCACACTGTTTGAGTACTGCAGGGGGTTAGACCAAGGGGATGATCTGTTCCTCCATGTGCACAGCAATACCTAGATGCTCTGTACCAGTCTGAAGATGCAGTCCCATGCCTAGTTCATAATTGCCTTGCATATGTGTGCCAGAGAAAGATAATTAATGATACCTAAGGATATTTTTGTATGCTTTAATATATTCTGTATGTTTTTATGGCTAAGGCATTGAGGGGCACTTGAAATGAGCCTCTTGGTGTTTTTTTTTCCTTTGGTTATGATAAACCCCCCCTCATTTGCTTTTGAGATGAACTAATTTTGTTTCTTGTACGTGTCTCAGTCTGCATTAGTAGAAAAAGGACACTCTGAATACCCCTCCCCTTCCCCCCAGCCTCTCCAATGATATTCAGAATGGCAAAATGGTGTATTAAATTGGGAAGCTTATTTCTTGTGCTATAATAATAATAACAGTAATAATAATAAAAGAAATGAAGAAGAGACAAAAGATGAGAGAAAAGACTGGAGTAACAACAACTAAATCAAGTGGTTGCTGGCTCCCTTTGCCTTTTTTTTTTTAAAGATGGAAAATCTAAAGGACTAGCACAGATGAAAAACCAGGGCTGAAGGTGGGTGGAGAAAGCAGTTTTAAAAACTGAGCAAGCAGGGATGAAACAGCTTCTGGCAAGGAGGGTACAACACTAAATAGCTTCATTGAGCAAGAAAGAGAAAAGGAAAGGGTGAAGGGACAGAATGAAAGGGAAAACACGAACCGGTGAGAAGGCAAGGGGACCACTGTGCACATAAGGAAAACAAGATTTTCCAGTGCCTTCACCTCCCCTGTTGAAACCGTGGCAAGGACAACAGCAGAGACTTAAGAAAGATACCCAGCATTTCTCTCTGCCTTTCTTTTTCTCCCTGTCTTTTCAAACTCAGTCACACACAAACACTCTCATTTACAGAGGCGCAGACAGACGTACTTTCCCAAACACACATGCATGCAACCCCGTCATTTCCTCTGCCACCTCCCTGTCCCTGGGAGCACAATGTCCCCCTCATCCATCATTTTGTTTGCTGAAATCCAGCACCCTGCCTCTTCCACTAATTTTTTGGCTGGACTTCTTAGCTATCCTAGTCACAGCTCTCTACAGACTTTCTAGAAAATCAGATCTTTCTACCGAAAATACCTCCTTTTTTCCCCTCATATCTTAAGAACCCTCAGTTAGAGAAAGGAGTGATCTTGAGCTACAGCAGATTCTTCTGCTAATTATATCCACACTCATTCTCCCTCATATTCAGCTTTCATATTCACAGCTATTATGACAAACAGATCTGAGATATTTTTGCCGTATTCAGTTTATCATTATGCACCAAGGTTACACTTTTCCTTGACCTGCTCAACCCAGTCTAATATTAACAAATTGAGCGTTTATACGGGTTCCTTTCCAAGCATGAAGTTGATTAGGAATTTAGGAAATGTTGGTGATTTAAAGATTAACCTTTCATATAATTACTGACATAAACCAGAGCTATTAAGGTACTAGAAACAACTATTCAGAGTGTATTCTACATTAAAAAAAAAAAACAAAACACATTTCGAGCTATGCAAAAGATTTTCCATACCAGCCTTTTGGTTGTGTGTTTTTTTTTTTTTTTTACAGCAAAGAAGCCCGGTGAAAGGAAAGGAGTAGTGCAGTCTACCTCTAAAGTTATGTAGAGGAAAGCAGAGCTACAAAAATATTACAGAAACCAAGCAACAATCTTCTGCTGGCAAGACACAGCCTATAATTGGGTGGGTGGCTGTGAAGATCCAAGATGAATGCTGCAGAGCACTGCAATTTTATTGCAGTGTCTCTACTTTAAAGTGAACATATTTACAATGAAATCTGTATTTCTGCGAGAACAGGGCAATTGTTTTTGTTAAAAAGATAACATCACTTGTTGGCATTCAGACACAATTATTCAGCCTTTAAACCAATTACTGTTCTTCGCTTTTGCTGGTGTGATAGTTCGGTGAGACAGTCATATGTGACAGGCTGCATTGAAAGGAGTTTGAGTTCCAAGTACCCAGATTTTCATTACAAGGGAAGAAATTCAGTTTAAAATAAACATCAGCTTTTCACCTTTTCCTCCACTTTTCCTCTCACCGGAAATCCAAATACGTACATCACTTATAGAAATTAGAGATAATTGGCAGTGGCTACAGGATAATATTATGTGCGCCTGTGCTTGGCAAACAGCACCTACTATTCTGCTAAGGCACTTTTTATTTTAAACCATATCGCTGCTCTCGTGTTCTTCACATCCTCACCAGACACAGTAACTACTGCCAGAAAGATGTCTTTCAACACGGCTGCTATGGGAACATGATCAATTCGGTTCCATTTTTGAGGTAACAAAGACTGTATCCAAGATTTCAAAGGTAATGGGTAAGTATAAAAATCTATTTCATCATTGAATTACCATTTTTATCACAGCAGATTTCTCTGACTGACGTGGTTAGACAGTAAGGCTGGTCGTTCATTTATTACAAACTTTGTTCTGCCCTTTTTCATGATTTATCTTTCTCCTAATAGCAAACCAGAGCACAACACCAGAGAGAGGTCTAAAAATTGTATTTTCAGTAAAATCTGAGATAAAAAAAATAGATGGACATATCAAACTGATTTAAGGGTTTATCCAATGAAGGATGCAGCTTATATATACCAAATCTCCCTGAAGTAGAACACCTCTGTACCCTAGTGGTTACAATAAGGTATAAGCAAACACCCTCTTAATAGCTAGAGGACTCAAACTGAAAACAGATTTCTGATTATCTTTTAAAATATATACTTTCCCTCTAATTTTTATCCCTTCTTACCCCCTTCTCCTGTGTTCATTCCCAGAACCTCACAAGCAGAGTGAACCAATAAGGGGGGAGGGAAGAGGGAAACCCTGAAAATCCCAAACTAAGCCGCAAGAGCAGTCCACAGCTACTGAATTCCACAAGTTTTCCTTCTTTTAACAACTGCCAGCCCTTTGAAACACATCTGCTATCAACATTTTTGCAAGACAAGAGGTAAACTGAGCTCCAGGGAGTAAACCTGAATTTGTCTCTGTAGTTCATTGCCTCTACTGACAGTCTGGCTTGCTAAGAGAGCCTGGTAAATATTAAAGAATGTTAATTATAATGAGATAAACCATTTAGGGATTTGTCCCCACCCTCTTTTTTTTAAACCTAGTTCCATACTAAAGTTTACCTTGACAGAAAATTTACTTCTCTGATCCAGATTATTTCCCAAAGCAATTTTTTCAACAGCAAACAGAAAACTGCGGCTGCTGCTAAAAGGTGTGCAATCCCCATGCTAAAGAGGCCATCACATGTCAAGTGTTTACCTTAATTTCATGTAAATGTCACTCCATATTGGACATTCTGTATTTCTTTACTGACATATGCAGCTGCCTCCATCTTGACGAACATTCCCCTTGCACTGTAGCTACCTTTGCAAACAGCCCACGACCCAACGATACTGTCAGATCAAATTCCCAAACAACAACTGGATGTAATGAATTTATTATGTAATTGCTGTAGTCTAATAAATTGAATGTGAATCCTATGGCCTGAAAGAAAAGAAATAATGGAGACAATAAATGAGTAGAAGAAATGCATCTGACATACTCTCTATGGGGAAAAATACCCACAAAACAAAACACAATGCATGGGACAATGCTTAAGCTTGCAGAAGATGGAGAGCGTTAGAGCATTGACTGCAAAAAGGTGAATTACATGGGACAGAGAAAATCACTGCTAAAAACTAAAGGGGAAAATTGAGAAGGTGACAGTGCCCATCACAGATTAATCAGAAAGAGAATTAGGTGATAACCACCACAGGAGAAATTCATCAAAGGAAAAGAAAGCACTGTGGTGATATTTGATTACAAAATGAGCATATACAAACATGTTTGCAATGGGGGAAACAGCAATCCATGGAGTCCCCATGAAGCCAAACCCCAAGGTTATTTGTCTGTCCATCTTTGCTCTGTCATGATAGGCTTTTTGGTTTTTAAAAATCTTGACTATTTTATTGTTGTTATGCACAGAATTGGACCCTTGGAGATTCTGCTTTTTATTTTATGTGACATATCCTACACCAATACTTGTTATTTAGATGGGTAGCACTTCCAGCCTGAAGTAAATCCTATTGCATTGGGTTTGTGAATGTATTTCCCTGATTCCAGCAACTGTTAGGGATTACATTAGGTTAATTCTAGTTGGTGGAATGCAGATCTTCCCCAAAAGTTCCTCTAAGTAGTTTTATGAAGTTACACTGTGTATCTGTCATTTAAAACAGAAGTTGAAAACTTTTCTCTTTTTCCCCTGGTTATCTTCTCCCATTGTGTAGAATAAACTAGCCCCAATCTGTCATTTTTCATTAGCAAAGGAGTCAAGCTATGGCTCTTAATGATAACTCTTAATGAGGATTTGATGAATAGGTCCTGAAAAATCAAACGAAACAAACACGAAAATCTATCTCACATCTATTGTTTCCAGGTAGTAGATATTTTAGCAATTGGAAAATAAAAACTGAGGAGTTTGAAGCACTAGGGCATTTAAAACAATGAATCAGGACATCCAAATGGTGTTTATCAAGAAATTTAAAAAAAAAATAAAAATACTGAAGTGGAGGAGTTAGTAAAAAAATATTAAGGTTTCTCCTAAAAGTAGCTCTTGTACCGAAACCTGAATAACTAAAATACACTGCACTGTCCATAGTTTACAGCTGATTAGAGATGATTGTAACAGACTGGTAAGTATTCTCTCAGTAGCTAGTAAGTTCATTTCAAGATTTATTAAGGTCTGTAGTACCACACAATAGGGATAAATTGACTGGTCGTCTCTGAAGTGACATCATACTTCTTTAATAACCTACAGTCCTGAACTTTTGGACTATCATAATAATATTTACAAAGTGGTATACAAAAAAGAGAAACTTTATATTTGAACTTTTAAAGAGTCTTTGAAAAAAATGCCTTTAAAAGATACTTAGTTTCTCATAAATAAGAAAAGCTCCATGGTCATAGAAAACTAGATAAGCACCCAAAAATAAGGTGGCTTTTTACTCAATACAGTGAAAAAACAGAGCACAGTATGATCCCAAGGCCAGGGCCGCTGAATCATCCTAACTACAATCAGGAAATGTAAGGCATTTTTCAAATGACAGATTATTTATGTCACAGAAATAATGAAAATAATGTGGAAGTGTAAAGAGACTTCCAAAAGCTTAAGATTATATAAGCTTTGACGGATAAAATTTTGAATTGTCAAATACAAAGCAAAAGATGAGATATAAGGAAAACTGTTCATCCATGCCTTGGAGATGTAAGTCATATGCAACAATTGGAAAGCTATTTTTCTGGATATTGCATTGAAAATGTCTGCTTAGTGTGCAGAGAAAAAAAAAAAAGGAGGAAAAAGGAGAAGTGGAATAACATCTCAAATGGATACATAACGGAACAGCTCTCAAGAAATTAAATAGCTTGATATAAATCACTACTATGCCTTCAGCTAGAAAACAGCCCCCAGTTTTGTTAAGGATAAGTTATGAAAGGATATAACTGCTAGATAAGGCTAAGCTACTGACAAGTAAAAGGATGAATGATTTGGGAAAGTCTGTGAGTAAGGAGAGAGGCAGAGAAACTGGACCTACAACTGCAGCATAAGAACAAAACGTGTATCCATTCCCCCTCTAGTGGCCGGTCCACGTAGGGCTATTGCAAAAATCACGAAGGGGAAAAGCAATACGCTGGCAATTGATTTTAAAACAAGCATACACACCCTCTTTTTTATTGCACTCACAATTTTATATTGCTTCACTTTATATTATTATTATTTGCTATTCCTCATTAAACTGCCGTATTCCTTCGTTGTTTCTTGTCATTACTTAGCACAGAAGCTGGTTTACAGCAGAGGTAATTTTTTTGGTGATATGCTTGTACCTACCTGCAAGAAGAGGATATGGGGTGTAACAGGGGCCCATGCACACTCTAGCATCAGAAATAATCCTAAATTTAAAAAAATAAAATTTGGAACTCATTGTATAAGGCATTAATTGCATTAATTTTGTACATATAGCCCTACAATTTTTTAGATTAAAAAGGGGATTTTTTAGGAACAGCATATGGGACACGGCACACTGTGCAGTGGAAATGGTTCTTTTAATTTCCTACTCATGCACCACTCACTGAATTTCAGTGTTTCCAACCAACCTGCAGAGCTACAGTCACCTGGAGAAACTGAAGCCAGACAAACCCTTCACATCCCCATGTTTCAAACACACACAGGTTCTTCTCTGGCAGTTACTGCTTCCTCTCAGAATCATAGAATCATAGATTCATTTAGGTTGGAAAAGAGACAATATCATCAAGTCCAGAATAACGCAATATTACAGACCATTTTCTGTTCCTGTCTTTTAACAATCCTATCTTAGAACATTTTGTGTTGTGAAGTAGCTGAGATGCTAACCTGGATGCACTGAGGGGTGCTGCTGAGGACTGAAAATGAGCTTTGCTCTCTTTCTGGTTGTGGTAACGCCAAATACCTTGTTAGGACTGTATGTTTTGTTCAAGTTCCTGTTCTTTACCAAGAAAAAAAAAAAATCACAAAAAAACACCCAACCCTGGTAGCTTGGAGCAGAAGTGAACATCCTGTGATTGCACTTTCAGGGAATCTACTACATCCTTAAGCTAATAAACTCCTGTGTACCAGGCTGTGGTTATAAGGAAGGTGAGAAGTAGCAAGGGATTATGTTTTTCTCTTGTAAAGTCTTTCCATCCCTTAAATTTTCTCAATCTCTGCTTTAAATCCCATCCTTACTAGTGGTTTGGTTTTTGGTGGTTTCTTTTTTTTAGATATAGGTTAATTTATGTATCATATAGACAAAATAAGTATAACTCTTTCTACAAGTGATTTCTTACAAAATTGCCCGAGAACGTGTTCTAATTAAGGCTTGTTACACACTATACGCTCTTGCATGCATTTTAATAACTAAAGCAAACTTACTGCGCTTCTATAGATTGTTCTGAAATTACCTGTTAACCATCTAAGAGTGTGCTTTACTGTATCTTACAGTGGCTTTTGGTGAAGACTGAATACTAGTTTAGATGGAGTTCAGAGCTAGCACTTTTATGTTAATTTTAATGTTCCTATTAATTTTTTCAAGTGAAACTAAAGAGTAACTCAACAAACATGTCACAGTTTGATTTCTCATGTCTTAAATTTAAAAAATAAACCCATTTCCAACGTGCCTTAATGATATTACCTAATTAAAAATATATAGAAAGCAGATTATTCAAATGTTTGTACATAATAATGTAAGTAATTCGCTCTTTCAGCTTAAAATGAATTCATCACTATCCACAGTCAGAGCAATTTGATAGTCTGTCCCCTACTGATGAAATTTCAGGCAGCTTTTGTTTTCATAATGTCTGCTGTCAAGACAGTTTTGAGAATAAGAGTATAAGGAACTGTACAGACAATTTAAAATTTAAAAAAAACAACAACAAAACACTTGAGTACTATGAGGATGGGTGCAAGTAGAAGGAAAAGCTTACAGGGAAACCTAAAGAAAACTGATTCTCTGCTCAGTATGGAAAGAAGACATCCATACTTCCACTCAAATATGAGGAAAAACTTCTTCACAGTGAGGGTGACAGAGCTCTGGAACAGGCTGCCCAGGGAGGTCGTGGAGTCCCCTTCTTCAAAGATTTTCAAGACCCAACTGGATGCAGTCCTGAGTAACATGCTCTAGCTCTGGGCAATCCTGCTTCAGCAGGGAAGTTGGACTAGATGATCTCTATGGTCCCTTCCAACTCTGAAAATTCAGTGAAATACTGATCCACTAAGGACATCTATTTTCCTGCCAATGCTTACATACAGAGGCAAATACTTATTCTGGCGATTGCAGAAGTGACTGTGAGTGACCTGGAGGATTTGGCTGAGCACCTCATACTGGGTGGGAGTTTAAGTGCAATAATATGCTTAGTTTCATATTGGAAATGTATCTTTTAATACATAGAACTTATTATTCTCAATCTCGCTGTGTAAAATAATATTTTTTCCCCATATATTTCTCTTTACATTAGACAAAGGTAAACTCCGAATTTTAGCTGAAGAGCTGTAAGTTGAGGAGCCCTCAGCACAAGAAGGACCTAGACCTGTTGGAGTGGGTCCAGAGGAGTGCCACAAGGATGATCAGAGGAATGGAGCACCTCTCCTACAAAGACAGGCTGAGAGATTGGGGTTGTTCAGCATGGAGAAGAGAAGGCTCCAGTGAGACCTTATAGCAGCCTTCCAGTATCTGAAGGGGGCCAACAGGAGAGATTGGGAGGGACTGTTTGCAAGGGCATGTGGCAATAGGATGAAAGGCAATGGGATAGATTAGACACTAGGAAGAAGTTCTTTACAGTGAAGGTGGTGAGACACTGGATCAGGTTGCCCAGAGGCGTGTTGGAGGCCCCATCCCTGGAGCAATTCAAGGTCAGGCTTGATGAGGCTCTGAGCAATCTGATCTAGTTAAAGATGTCCCTGCTCACTGCAAGGGGGTTGGTCTAGATGACCTTTAAAGGTCCCTTCCATCCCAACACATTCTGTGATTTTAAGTTTCTACAGATTGAAGAAAAGGGGCTTCTTCAAAATGACAGCCTAGTGTAATTTGTGATTTCCCTTGAATGCCATTACTGAGGTAAATTAAGTGTCAGGTTCCAGACTAATTCATTACTTATTAATTAACAATATCAACAATTCTTTTTTTCATTACAGATAACACATTTTACAGACTACCAGAAGCATTTTTTATTACTAAAATTATCTCAAAAGCTCTTCCCCAATATCTGCCACAATAAAAACAAACAAACAAACAAAAAAAAAAACCCCAGAAAACATTCCATCATAATTTTAATGATAGATCATTTTTCCCTTCACTAAAATTAAATCTTAGGAGGCATTTAATTAAACTGAATGATAAGTGAATGACTTTAACCATGCAAAGAATTAAAACTAAGGATACTCTTTCCCTTAGACATAAAAATATGGCATGCCAATGATACATCACAAAGAAGCAAACCTTAACAAAGCAAACTATTCTGAACAGGTGTTTCTTATTCATAAATGAGACCCCTTTTCAATAATGTAATTTCTTTTGATTTTCAATTGCATATTTTTACCTGTGTCTTTCTGCAACATGCAGAAGGATGAATTGTTTAGGTCTGACAGTGTGTTCTCAACAACAGCAAACAGTAAAACTTCAAAACAAGGTCCAGGTTCCATTTGATATCTCACTGATTTTAGTAAAAAAGAACTACATTTTATGCTATCTACCTGTATAGGTCTCCCAGCATGCCTTACAAACACTATTCACCTTATATCGTTAACTCAGCCTTTCCCCAGCTGCAGCTTTATAATATACAGTATATACATACTTCTGTTCAACTTCGACATGATATTTAACTGTACACATAAAGACTGTTTGCATCCAGCAGTAAACAGTTGGAATAATTTATTTTTCTTTTTAAATAGTATATCTATTTGCTCCTACTTCAGAAGTTTTATCTAACCTGTAGCTAACCTTGTATGAGTTCATTTTAACTTCCAGGAGTTAAAAAGAGAAAGTTTCTTTATATTTCAAATATAATTTGCCAAGTCTCATATGTGTGTACTCTGTGCTTCCAGAGGATTAAAGAAGAAATTTTATTACTGAAAGAATAGGAAAACAGATTTGCAGATATAGCAATCTTGTAAAACCCAGAGTTCAGAAAAACATTCGCACTACCATCGAGAAGGAAAAATCATTTCTCAAATTGTCCCTAGCCTCTTCCTACAGAGATTAAGAGGACAATGATGCAACTCCTACGTGACTTCTTTCAGTTGCTTATAACAACAGAGCAGCTTCAGTTCCATTCCTGTGATTATGCTCTCAGGTTTATTTCACGCCTGTCTCTTGGTTCCTATATTCGTCAATGTTAGGCATTTTTTACAAGGTGAACACAAGTTATTTTATTCAGAGGTGTGAAAAAAAGTACTGGTTCTTGATGCATTAGTCAGGTTTCCATCACTATAAAGTAAAGCATCAATTGGGATTAAAACTCTAGAAACCACATTTTTTTAAACTCTTGCCAGCTACATAATTATGCCCCAAATGATTTTGTGCCAGGTGGTTTGGCTAACAGATGGAATGGTTGGTATATTTGTTCACTCTTCATAAACCAAGCTCCATTCCAAAAACTGAGAGCCAGAAGTATCTAAATTATTGATTGACAGCTACATATGCCTATTAATTAATTAAACTCTAGCTACAAATTGCAGTGAGTCCTGTGAGCACTTAAAAAAAAAACATATAGAAAATATGTGATAGTGTCTTTACAATAACGTTTTTAAATCATGGCAGCTAAAATAATTGTATTCAATGATGCACTATAGACAAAAGTGCTTTGGTATGAAGCATCTTAGAAACACTTTAATCACGAGAAGTTATACAACATTAAAAATTGTTCCTGTCAGATTATTTTCCACAATCCCAAACACTCAAACTTCAGCAAATGCATACTAAAGCCAACTAGGAGTTGTGACCAGACCTAACAAATGCAGTGAGGTTCAGAAGACTCTTTCCAGAGAAGAAGAGAAATAATTGCCATTATTGCACTGGAGGGAGAAATCAAACTGAGATCAAACCATGAGATAGCTGTTGCCTTATATATTCTGAATTGGGAATTATCTGAGGCTCATGTACTTCTTGCCTGGAAATCCTAGATAGAAATATGGACACCTTTGTCATCCAGCGTATGGTCAGAGAGTCCATTTTATCCGGATGTGTCAAAATGATTGTGTATGTGCTCAACTGGTAGTGAAAAAAAACACATTAAATTCAGCGTGGTCTGAAGGTGTTGGACTTCCAGCACACGTGCAGATTAATTGAGCTGAGGATGCACAGCAGGCACTTCAGACTGATGAATGGCACATGTCATCAGTCATTTTCAAGCTGGAAACAGGCTGGATTTTCTGCTCCTGTGCTGATCAGCTGGGACACAAAGGTGTAAGAAGTCTACAGCAGAGCTGACCCTGTCTTATTAAATATTTCCTTAAAAATCTGCAACGATGATCGATTTTCCAGCACATGCCATGGCCCTGATCAAAATCCCATGAAGCTGATGGTAACAATGGATACATTTCCACCCCTCCCCCACCACAATGGAAAAATAATAATTAATTTAAAAAAAAAGAAAACAAGGAAAGCTTTTTGTCATAGCATATTAATATCCCTACTTCTGCCATCACAGAGCTGTGCCAGAAACACTGATTTAATAGGCACTGCAAAGCAATTACCATGCAAATAATATTAGCCAGCAATTTATTATTTTTTAGTAAAGTCCTTGTTTTGGCTAGCAGACCACAGTAACAGATTCCAATAAAACCGAGTAATTGAAAGAAATTTCAAGTGTCTAAATAGCTGTGACGCCAAACATATGAGCAACAGTTCTCAGACAGGCCTGTTGGTCTGCTTGTGATTCAAGTATGGACAACCTGGGGAGCAAACAAAGGAATAACTTCTACAGCAAAGAGAGAGTGTTGAAACAATGAGAAGGAAAGGTATTCACGAAAATTGTCTTTTACTAGTGACACTAGCAAGGAGTACATTGGAGAATAATGTAGAGGATTTACTGCCACTTAGAAAATAGCATTCCTGCCATATCTCCTTCCTCTGCTTCATGTCTTCCTAAGAAACATTTTGTTTGGAATAAATCTGTCTAGCATTTTAAGTGACTTGTCTATTTATAGCACAGTATTGGAAATTTGCTTAGATTCACTGGAGTGCTAAGCTCCATGTTCAGCTTCAGAAGTTGCCCAGCAATCTTCTTGTCTTGGATTGATTGGAGCTATATGATTTTACCTAAAGTGCTTATTTTTTTTGTTCTTCATTTCACTACCAGAAAATAAACTAAGTTGCTTAACTCACACTAGAGTGCTGTGACATTCGCTGTGAGCATTGATTCTAGGTGAGTAGTCAAAATATGTTACTTGCTCCTTCAGTCCAACATGATTTTGTCTAATCAAATTAGTGAAATAACAGATTTGGCCATGTGTCAACCCTGCAACTAAAGAAGAGTTAATTAAGATTCATTTTCAGATACAAGGCAGGAGTCAATATTTTTTCTGATTCCCTTGTTGTAGAATGCTGATTACATAGCATATAAAAATACACTACAAGAACACGTACCTTTGCTATGCTTCCCTTACCACTTTAAAATTCAGATGATTCTTTTAAATAACAATCTAAATACCCTATACTAAAGTATAGAAACACATTTCTGTGTATCTTATGAGGAGAAAAAAAAAATTAAAACTAATGTGTATCCTAAAACTTTTAAATATTTTGGGGATGAACAAAGAACACTACTTTCTTGTTAAACTGATGAATATACAAATAATGACATTGTTGTGCTCAAGATCAAGTACAAATTGAATCTGTGATTTCATTTATGGAAATAAGTAAGCTGGGAAATGCAATTACTATCTATAAATCATTTTACTATAACCTTCTACTTCAATATCCTTAAATAGCAAAACTCAACTGAAGCTATTTTAGTTAAAGCCTGAACAAAATAAATCCTTGTGGCAACACTCATCTGTCAGGGGATTTGATGTTCTCCAAAGTACTTGTTGGTATTAAGCAAGCAATCTCTCACTTCTAACAGACTTTCTTATTGATATGTATGAGCTAAGTAGTTTATTATTTATAGTTAAGTGTGAAATGATATGTCAAAGAAAAACACAAAATTAAGGAAACTACATGTTACAAGATCTAAAATATTTAATTCCCATACAAACCAGCTAATGACAGTTGTGTAGTTGGCGACATAATAACATGGCTAACAATTAAATGATACCTCCTAGGAAATCTGAGACAAGAAAATATGTCATGATCAAGCCTGTCATCCCTGGAAAGACCTATGAAGATCATCATATATGAATGTACTTTTAAGTAGGCCCAGCAGAAGCCAGAAAGATCACTGAAAAGATAGTAAAAATGCCAATAGTAAAACAGATAAACAATTTTTACACAGAATTTTCAGACTATTTGTGACACTGAAAACCTCATCAAATTTCCAGTACTCAATTCACTCAAAGACTGAATCAAGAAGCAAAGTAATGGGATGTTCTATAATGCAGGTTTATGCACAAGCTCAGTGTCTTTTACTGAATCTGTCTTAATATAAGTGTATATAAATGTATATAAATGAATATGCCTTCTTTGAAACAAATCCCAGTCATCTTAATTTCTTAATTCTCTTAATATCTTAATTTTACAATAATCTTATCTTAACCTTATCTTACTAGGGTACCTCTGCTGGTATGAAATTTAATTGATACTTCAGTGTTTTGCAATCAAAATATGCCTCAGTTCCTCAACAGTTCTTTAGGCAAAATGACAGCTGACATGACAAAATCAGGCAGGAACACATTTGACATTTGCCACAAACCTATATCAAGATATATAGTTCTTGACTCTCTAGCTTTGCCAAGGAGTAGGAGTACTCACAGGCAAATATCCCAGCTTTAGACACAAGATTTTAAATACAATATTGGTGGCACTAACTGTCTATACCTGAATTTAATGCACAGCATCAATGCTTGTATGTATTGTCAAAAATTGCTAGATCACATTGCTGGACTGACTCTGTCACTGTTCTTTCTGACATGATTTTATTTTTATTTTTTTTTAATAACAGACATCTAGGGTGATTGATTGAGAAGCTAAGCTACCATTAGCACTGCTGTTTCCACCTAATGTCTGTAACAGCAGGACATCTCCTTATCCAAATATGGATCAAGTACTGTATTTTCACAGGGAATGGAGGTTGGCCTAGAAATGCTATGGCATTAAAATGTCTGAAATCACACTGTCTGTACGTTGGTTGATTACACTCCTCACCACAGGAGCCTTGTAGGAGGCAAAGCTAATGGTGTATAATGGGAGCTCAATTGCCATCTTCCTATTCAGTGTAGGTTTGCATAGCCAACAGGTTATTTCTAGACCTGTCCTGAGAAGTTGGTAGCTCAGCTCAGTTAATTTCAAAGTCTGATTTTATCACAGGAATTTAAAAGATTGACAATCACACTAGTATCATGGAGAAATCAGAACCTTTTTGGTTACAAAGCTTTTCCCCTTTACCTCTCTGGTGGAAGCACAGTTCAATTCTATAGATGGGAGCTTTGCATTGATGATGCTGATTAAACTGGAGCACATCTGGATGGATCGAGAGAAAGATTTCTTTTCTTCGACACATCAATCTATCAAGGGCTTGGTTAAATCTCACACCAATCTTTAATTCTCACCTATCAATGCTGTGCTCCTAAATAAACTTCTTGTCGTCTCATTTCATTGTTAGTGGCTACCTTTGTTAGGTAGTGCTTAACAGCTAATAAAATATAAACACGGATTATGAGAGCATTATTTTAGAACTCTGTGAAAGAGGTTATTTCTAGCATAAAGAGAATTTGAAGAGATTTTATCAGGGTCATCAAGGAAGAAAAATTTTTTTTTTCTGTTTTACTTCTGCCATGTTACTTCTGCCATTACCACTAAAATGCTTGATTCCCAGATCACAGATAATTTGGTTAATCCAGAAGGTTTCCACTTCTCTAGTGATGTTACAGCCTTCATTTTGCTAGAAGTTTCTGCTAGATTTGTGTACTGAGCTGCCTGGCTTCAAATTTTTCAAAGATGAGTGAAGTTTCTCTAGAATTATGCTGGCAAGGGAGTATCAGCTCATCCCAGGAATCCAGAGGATTCTTGGGAGTGTGAAGCCAGGGTTATGGATACATTTCCTCACACAGAAAACGCATGGACTCCTATTTCTGATCCAAGAAGGAACAGTCTGCAAGTCACACAAGGACACATATGTCCCACCAGAGAGAAACTTGATGAAAGTGACTTTGAATGGAAGAGTTAGTTTCAGAAGCAGCCATAATTTCAGCAGCAAATTCCACTAAAATAACTGAAATCACCTCCAGCAAGGTCCTTTATCTCTGACTGATTGTGTAGTACAAGTTTCCCCATCAAGGCTCAGGAATTGTTGCACTCTAAATTCACACCCTACTTCAGAGTAATTTCTTCAAGTAGGTAAGTAATGTCATTTGAAAATATAAATTTGCTTAATGTCAGAAAAGAAAAAAGAATTCCTTGTAATAAGACACTGCCACCGGCATACGCAATGGCTGAATTAAAGCTAATTGAATACTTCCAATTTAAACAGCCAGTAGAATAGCATCAGATGATGTTCACAGGATAAGAAATGCTATTCTAGACAAAAGTACCTCTGAAGAAAGACACAGGTTTTCAAATCTTTTATAAGGGAAACTGTGTTCAATCATCCTCTCTGTCTACACAGGGTAAGATAAGTAATCAGCTCAATTTGCAACAAAAGAGATTTGGGTTACATATTAGAAAGCATTTCTAACTGTAAATACAGGTCGGTACAGAAGAGGAAATAACTTCTATTTGTGCCAAGAATTTTGGCATTTTAACCCTTTATTGCAACTGAACTGTATTAGGACTCCTTCAAATAACTGTCCACTTTATATTGCTTTTCAGGAACAAGAACACTTTGTATTTTATTTTGCAAAAATAAGACCTTTTTCCCTTACTGTCATCTTATCATTTTTCTTAATTTAATCTTATCCATACACACAAGTATTTAAGTGAAATATATATGTGCATGCGTGTGCACTTTTAAGCTTTTGACAGCATGCAAACCAACATGCAGTGAAATCATTATATTGGATCAAGGTAATTGGCAGAGAACAACTAACCTTTACCTTAAAGCTAGCATGTAGAAATCCTCACACTTGGATCGGTACATATGTCTGCATCATTTTGAACTGCAAAATTACTGAGTGGCCATCAACCTTCACTCAGGTAAGTAGGCAGCTGTAGTGAGAATCTTACATCAAGGTTTGGTTTAAAAGGGGATATCACTCATACAACCACTAACACTTTTCATTTGAAGTGCATCTACATGTTGTCACTAATGCAATACAGATAGACTTAACACTATTTATCTTCAGATAAATGGAAATTCCTGTTGAGTTAACAGAACAGGCAGACCACTGCTTCGTGATTTTGAAAATAAAGTGCAAATATGAGACAGAAACAAGGACATACGATGTTAGCATTATTCTATTTGCATATTTTATGCATAACATAAAGGCAGAGTAGGACAGAGGTAAAAATCCCTGTTTTTTTTTTCTTTTTTAAGCTAGTAGTTTATAAATTGAACCCGTTTTGATCCCTGCATTTTTCATTTGCCTTTCATTCCAACAATTGTTATTCTTTTTACAGTAGTTTAAAGATGAAAGACTACTAGAAGAAAGAATAGGTTTCACTAACTCATATTTTTCTTATTCATAACAGGACTAAAATTTTAACAATTCCAGATGGGTTTGACAACAAGAATGTGGTAGAGTTTAATTCAAAGATGTCTTTATACTTTCATTTTCTAAAGTATTATATACAAAAGTATTAAATATTGTTATTTAGCTGCTGAAATGATAGAAAAATAATTGAAAGCACTTTATCAGGCTATTTAGCTCACTTTCCTGCAAAAAGGCAAAATCAATTGTATCATTCCTGACAAATGTTTGGCTATTATCAAAACCCTGCACTGATAAGGACTTCGCAGCATCCTCAGGCAATATTCTTCTGTGCTGAACTCTCTTTACTCCTAATACATTGTCCTTAATTCTAATCTGAACCTTCCCTGCTGCAATGTTATTCCAGAACTATGTCTCCTGTCCAACAGGAAAATGAAGCCTGTTTATTCTATTCCACTTTGCAGCGTAGTTCAGGACCTAGAGCAAAAAAGGTAGCAATTTTCACTTCTCCAGATGTAACAACACCAGTTCACTCAATCTTACCTCATCAGTCATATTTTTCTAGGTCTTTGATCATTATTTTTACCTTCCTTTTCAATCAGACTTCATCTTTCTTTTAGTCTGTACCCCAAATTGACACGGTATTTCAGCAAAGGTCTTAGAAATGCAGTTAGGTAATACATCCCTCTTATACCTGGCTGATCTACGAACAGATTACAATGCACTATAAGTGATCTATATCCTTTTCTACAGAATCTCTGCTTCCTTAGTTAGTTGTTTCTTTTTATAAGATGCATATTTTTTTACGTACAGATATTTACAGAAGAAGATCAAAGAAACTTATTTAAGATTTTTTTCTGTCTTATGTATAAATATTGAAATTATGCATATCCATGCTTACAAATAACTAAAACAACCTTTTCCCCCCTCACTATGGTCTGTGTTTTGTTACATTAATATCTCAATTGCACTCATAAAGTTCAGTTCTTACAATACTGTGTATACACCAGACTAAATTCTTTTAGGAACCACTTTTATTTTAATGAAGCATCTCATTCACCTAAATTGATCATGGATAAATACATTTGTACTAGCAGAGTTGTTAATTTATCTGCCTATTTCAATCAGGGACTTAACCATATCCTTAACTGGAGATATACTTTACAGTGACCTAAAACTTGGAATAACCCAGTCACTCAATATAAAATAATAAATCCTTCCTCTCATAAACTACGGTCTGGAAATACATTGTATTGGAAAGCACTTAAAAAAATTATTTTAAGACAGTAATTTTGTTTCAGAATATAATTTAGTCATCAGAATGACAATATATTGGACAACACAATACTAAAAAAATATTATTTTTTTAAAGTATATTGAGAAGTTTTTTTTGCCACAGGGAGAGAGGAGTTTGATTTTCTTATCCCTTCCAGAGAATGGCAGCTCTCTTGACAGCACTGCAGTGCTTCTTCTGGATGTGACCCAAGTAAGCTGACATTTGAGAGATGTTACAGAGCTGAGAGAAACTACATTAATTATTATGAAAAGCTATCTTCAGAATATCTCAAACAACATCATGTAATTCAGTATTGTGTAAGACATGCTGGGGTTAAATTGCACCCCAAATATTATTTTAAGCACCAATCTTTGTTGTACATCCATTTTTAGTTAAACTAAAGAAACCACACATCAGGACAAAATGCTTTCATGAGAATATGAATATTCAGAGGAGAGATGCGAAACTGGTGAATATGCTAAGCACTTTAATGCCCTGATTCCAAGCCCATTGAAACAAATGGAAAGACTACACATATTAATAAGGCCAGAATCAGCCTCAACGGTAAATACTCACAATAGTACCTTAGACAAAATTCTGATTTTTGTCACAATTTCTGTGTTTTTCTTCCCAACCATCCCCATCTCCCCTTGAAATATCTGTGTGGATAACTCTGTGATAACTCTTCCTCTTTCTTCTCTTTTTGCTAATCTGATGTATACATTTCCTGCAAATGCAAAAATCCTCAAGGCTCACTGTTACTCTATGTGTATATTAAGCTATATTGACTTCCAAATATATTAATTCTCTAAGTATAGCTGTGAAGGAAGAGGCCAGTCTTTTTTCAGGGGTGCCCAGTGACAGGACAAGGGAACAAACTTGTACATAAGATGTTCCATCTAAACATGAGGAGCAACTTCTTCACTTTGAGGGTGGCAAAGCACTGGAACAGGCTGCCCAGAGAGGTGCTGGAGTCTCCGTCTCTGGAGATGTTCAAAACCCACCTGGACAAGTTCCTGTGTAACCTGGTCTAGGAGGACCTGCTTTGGCAGGGGGGTTGGACTAGATGATCTCCAGAGTTCCCTTCCAACTCCATATGATTCTGCGATTCTGTGACATCAGGTTTTCGGGCATTTGATCTAGTTTGTATATGGGTTGTAATCTCTTTGGGACATACTTTGTGTCTTCATTTGTATTCTGTACATAACAGTTGGTAAATTATTTTTAAAAAAAGTGAGAGTTTCTTGTTGTCCTTATGGCCTTAGCATTAAAGCTGTACCATAGCTAGTATCTGGAAAAGTTCAGTCTTTAGAAAGTTTCTATTCAGTCCTAATTCAGGCAAAATTTGACTGGATTTAATGAAATCAATGACTAAAGCCAGACTGACGTAATACTTAGATCTGTGAACACTGGAAGTTTTCCATTACAGAAATGATTCCAGAGAAATAATCTAGAGACATGTTATGAATGAGAATACTTAAATATATATAATTTAATGCTAAAAACTATCTGATTGGATATACTTTTTTTGTACGTGTGTATGAGTAACCACAGTCTGGTACTTCTTGAGCTTTACTGCTTTTTCATTACAGTTATTCCTAAAAATGATTACTGTGTGGAAGCAGACAAAAATGCTGATTACCGCACATTAGAAATTTTATCTTGTATATTCAGGATTAAATATATTTTTTATTAATATTATTTTTAACTACCTCATTTTCAGACTTTAGAGCAAGGACTGCCAAGAGTTTGAATTCAATCAATTTATTTGGGAGATCACATGAGTAATTTGTATAAACCATTCTTATATTTCATATAGACACTCCAAGACTGTTAAAAGCAGCAGTTCTTCTCTTAGCTCCAATGCAATCACCAGCTGAATTAATGAATTCACAGCCTGGCCTTGATACTTTACTATTTGGTTTAGCACAGGCAGGGTAAGTATCATATATAATCTCTCCCTGCCACCTCTCTTTCTCTACATATATAGGCAGATATATAAGTTTATATATACACTACATATATATACACAGAGAAATATATGGAGATATATATTCATGCTGAATGATATTTCTGTTCCAGCCATTCTATTCACTCTTAGTCACTATAAACTTGAAGAATCTTTTGAACTACTTGTATTGCATTTGGAACAATTTAATATTGTTAGGAGATAATATTTATTAGTTTTCTTTGGACATCTTAGAATTAATTTTACCAGATAAGTTAAAAGTCTGCCCAACCCTCTAAAAGTACAGAGGTAGTGAAGACAGTGAGCTTTTAGGAGAAAAAGAGTCTCTGTTATGAGGATAGGAACAATACTTCCTTTGGTTCTTCATTACTTATCTATGTTTATTTAACCAATACTATTGTTTTGCCTTTTCCAAACATATAACCTTAGTGAAGGCCTACCACTGATTAGTAGCCAAAATTTTGGAAAGATCCCAAAGAGATTTGCAATCCTTTACTAGGATCTTTATATGACTTTGCTAAAACATTTTTTTTTCTGACTTGCCAGCAGCCAAACTAAGACTTCAATGACAAATGATCTACTTAACCCTCCAGAAAGGAATCTAAACTTGTTTTTTTGGACAGTTTTCATTTTTATGTCTGAAAGAGCAGACAAAGATACATTACCTTCCAAGAAAAGTGATGATGCAACCACAAAGTTTGGAAAAGAATCTCATTCCACCTGAGGTTTTTTTTCTTTTTAAGTGCTTTTGAGGAAGAAAGGAGATATATGCAGAATGTAACAAAAATCTGATCTACAATAGTGAGATTCTCCTAAATTTATGAGACGCTATTTCCCTAATTCAGTAGGACAAACAAATTATCTATGTTTATAACTTTAGGAGATAGAGCCTTGAACAACCATGTATCTCCACAGATTTTAAGTGTCCTTAGTGAGTTGATGCAATGATAGAGTTCTCCAGACTTGCAGACCTCTAAAGAACCCCTCCAACCTCAACCATTCTGTGATTAGGTGATCCATAGAACCATAGAATAGTTTGGGTTGGAAGGGAACCTTAAAGACCATCTAATCCAACCTCCTCTGCAATAATCAGGGACATCTTCAACCAGATCAGGTTGCTCAGTGCCCTGTTCAATCTGACCTTGAAGGTTTGCAGGGATGGGGCATCTCCTGCCTCTCTGTGCAACCTATTCCAGTGTTTCACCACCCTCATTGTAAAGTATTTCATCTTTATATCTCGTCTAAATCTTCCAACTTTTAGTTTAAAAACTATAGTGTTGCAACAGGCCCTACTAAAAGTTTGTCCCCAAAAACAGTCAAAGAGAATAGGTGTAGATGAGACCTTTGGAGGCAAATCAGTGCCTCCCTTTCTCCTTGGTCATTGTTTCATGATCCTATGCTGTATGGAGTTTTGATTTCTGAATCTCAGACTTTTAAATAAAATTAATTTTCTTTAGTTACTAGGTTTATATTCAAAGAAAGACAGAGACAAAGATTTAATAAAGACTTACTTGGTAAGATATGTCTTTCTGTAAGGGAGACTTGACTAAAGCAGTTAATTTTCACAGGTGCATAAAAGATGAATCAGGAGACATTTGCAAAGTCATTTAGTCCTTATACAAATCCCAGAGAAGTCAACAATATATTCTTATTGATTTCAGCATAAGGTGTATTAATTCCATTACCAGAAAATTATTCTTATAAGTAAACAGTCATGGGACTTGTACTCATTACTGTTACTGAGCCTGGATTCTACAATTTGTCTTGTCCGCCTTAATTAAGACATTGCTGATCTTCAACCTTAATCCTTCTTGGATTCATATAATTTCTTCTCACCAAGTTACACACTACTGGGACTAATAGTTAGATATTCAGCTTCAACAATTTATCTTTTTTTTTTTTTTCATATCCATGCTTTTCAAACACCTACATACATATCACATCCTCCTTAGTTGTTTTAGATCCAATGTTTTAACTAATTCTTCATGACAGGATGTCAATGTCAAATATTATTGAGCCTTAAACAGTCAGGGATATCCAAATATGATATATTGAAGCACATTCCCAACTATTATATAGCAAACTGTTTGGAGCTGATTGTAGGGAGGGCTTAATTCAGCTGCACTTACTGACATTTCTGAGAATAGCTTTTTAGCCTCTTTTTTCTGTAAGGTTTGTTTCTGCTTCTTTGTTCTGAAGGGTGCAACAGCCTATTGCAGTAAGGGCTTATATGAAAATTATGTTCAATTTTCATCATTGGAGGAGAAGAGGCTGTGAAGCCAAGGCACAGCAAAGAAGATCTTGACAAATAATGCGCGATCTACTTTCCTTTTCCTTCCCAAACATAATGGAAATGATATGATGGTGTAGCTCACAGTAATTTTTCATTGGTTCTTGAAAAATAAATATGAAGCTTAAAATTGCCTTGAAATTTTGAATTAAATGTACTCTATAAACTATTTTTAAGGTAGATGATTCATAAATGCATACTACTACAGGAACAGGAAAAAAATGGGAAAATGAAGAGGATTTATTTACACAATTGCTGTAATATATCGTCAAACCATTTTTTCTATTTACATCTTAAGAACATAACAACAAAAAAATCAAGCCAGGTCACACAAGTGGAAATCTGGCATAGTTATTACTCTTTTACAACTGTGAAATTACTATTTTCAATTTGTAATTCAGCTAAACCGATGACAGATTTCTCTTCATCATCATTGACTTATGAGTTCATCCACAACTGACTTTCTAAATTAAGCAGATTTTGTCTGGATGCTATAGCTCAAGTATTATAACATTAGGAAATAACCAGAAAGCAAAGCTAATAGAGCATCATATAATGAGAGTCTGAATTTCTCAAATGCCTTTTTTTTTTTTTCTTTCTTCTTCTTTTCTTTTTCTCACTAGTAATTTCAGTAGGATTGTTCATTAGGATCAAATAGATCACAGCAAGTATGAAAACTACACCTGAATCTAAAAATTCAGTCTTTCATGATATGCAGGGTTTGGGGTTTTAGTTTGGGTTTGTGGATTTGAGTTTTGGTTTGTGGTTTTTTTCCAGTATGGTTTTGTTTTTTTTTCAGATGGAATCTGATAATTTATTTCTATTCTATTTAAATAAAAGTATTTTTATGAAAAGTAAATGAGTGGATGGATCATTAATTAATACACTACTACTGAGCATATGTGTAATGAACAATAATTCATCTATGGTATTATCATTATCAATTCACAGAAGAGCAGTGTTCAATAAACATCTATCTTCTGTATTCAAAAAATGTCAGTTGATAATAAAATATTTCAAGGAAGGTATGAAATGGGAACTCCAATAGAAGTTGGAGATTTTAAGTTAGCAAGTTTAACTGAATTACATTAAAGAGTCTTAAAAGAGCTAGATGGCCAGCACTCTGGGACATAAGGGAGAGAGGTACACAAAGAAGAGTGGGCCTGTAAGACGAACTTCAGAAGTCAAACCAACACATGGGGAGGGGGAATTCTAAGGCTGGAATTCTTGACTTTACTTTTTAGGCAGTGAAATCTCATTGAGCATCTGAACTTCTTTCCAAATGTTTCAAAATCCCAGCATTCAACTTCTCAAAATAAAACATATCACCTAGTTCTTGACTGTCATCCTTATCTCCTACAGTTTATATAATCTATTTTGACCTCACACCTTGAATATGAAGGATAAGAGTTGGAAGACAAAGCGTAGACATGTAATTACAATACTTTTATTAGTGGATAGTATCTGTCCTTGTATAAAGTTGGGAAATGACAGCAGGTAAAAACACCTTCTTGATTCTTTTGATTAGCTGAATAATCAAGCTGCTGTTTCTTTGAATGACCTTTCCTGTTATGATATAGCTTATTATCAGCTTCCCTACATCGTCTGTCCTCTAAATACTGTACTCTCTATTGTAATATTTTTCTTGACTCAGAAGAATATATTTTCTTCTTTCTATTACTTTTCTTCTATTGAAATTGTCAGCATCTCCCACAGTGCTAACTCTTTGACCTATGAGATCAAAGTAATTGAATGCTTATCTCTTATTTAAATGATACTATTTAAAGTCTCATTTTAATATCAGTCTTATTTCATATGACATATAATTTACGCAAGCTTCCGTAACCCTGGCAGTACATGAAATTTCTACAGAAATATCAGGGTCAGCTGATGCTTTCAATTCACTTGTCATCATATTACTTCATTTAGCCTGAAATACATACAGGGATTTGTTAATTGTTAATTGTATTCAGATGTAAAGTTCTATAAAAACCTTGTAAGAAAATTGTGTAAGAGTTTCTCGGGTACGTGGACCAGTAGTAGTGGTGTGGAAATAAATAACAGTACTTGCAAGAACAAGGTTTAGTACCAATAACTACCGGAGGGCCAGGTCCATCATTTATATGTGCTTCTTTTCACTCTTGGTCCTACAGAGACAACTTAGTTTACCTGTCTCAAATTCTGGGAAAAAAAAGAAAAAGTCCAAATAGTTTTTGTTGATGTAATTTATGAAACTAGTTTAGAAAAAAAAACAAAACAAAACAACACATAATGTCAGCAAAGGGAACTATTTTTATCACAGTATATTGCTTAACAGTCCTTCATGGTCATCAAATTTAGTGCACCTATAAAATGCAAGGCAGCTGCAGAAGATGAACCAGTAGTTTAAAAATACTAAAAAGCCAAAAATTATCCAATTCACTGTCTCCCCATTCCACTGATATTCTTAATTCTGCACAGAAGTGATGTGTATATACAGTATTTACAAAAGGCTGTCAGAGTTTTAAAATTCAATAATTTTAGGAAGCAATTTAAGCAATTATTAAAATTATGAGAGTCAGTGGCTGTCCAGAGTTACAAGCTGAGTTAATGTCCTCAGAAAGATTTTCTTTTGAATTAAGCAGTGAAGTTCTTATAAGCCCAAAGCAGAATTAACACCACTGAAGCCCACAGAAGTATGTTGGTGTCAAGCCATAGGCAGATCAGGTCTAGAGGGTCAAATTCACACTTAATGTGAGCTGCTAAATTTCATTAACTTCTGAGGAGCTGTGCTAATTTCCACCACAGTAATACAGAAACTTGGTGCATAACTGGCCTAAACCTCCATAAACCAATACTTATGAAAATAATATTGTGGAGTTTTTTTATCTTGATTTTGCTTTGATCTGCATCCTGATGGCATGTGTAACATTTAATCACTGTGCTCGCTCTCCAATTTACGGGGGATAAAAAAGGCATTGCTCAAAAAGCCTTGCTTTTTTTTTTTTTTTGCCTGTTTCATTAGCTTTCATCTAGCCTCCAAATATTTGGCTCTGTGTTTACTCTTTCTGTCTTTCAGCTTCCATTTCTGCTGTTGACAAGCCCCCATCCAGTCCTTCCCCCCCTGAAATCTCCATCATCGTTTCTGCCCTTCAGCTTCCCTACCTGCTCCTCTTTCCCATCACTCTTTCAAGATTTCATCTCTTCTTTTGGAGTCAAAGATACAGCTCAAAGATTCAGGCACAAAAATACTGCTGTGAAAAGCTAGCTAAAATCCTAAGAATAAGAAAAATCACAACAAGGAATTGGATGCCTGTTCCAAGGAGCAATGAAGGAGAACCCTTCCACACATGGCTGAAAATCTCCAAGCCAGCACTGGGTATTGCATCAGGGCAGTGACTGCACTAATACTTAGCTGAGTAGTATTTAGCTTAGAAATCCACTGTGTGCAGCAGCTAATAAATATTTGCTCTGTATTCTTAAATTGTGTGTCTATGGCTTGCAGTCTCCTTGTACATGGCAAAAGATGCTCAAACAAAAGCGGTGCAGAGACGAAGGAATACATAGGCAGCCAACTAGGATTTTTCTCATCTTGGCAGGGCTAAGTTTTCCTAATTATTTTACTAGTGGTAGAGCTGTTGACCTATGATCTTATGTCACTGCAATGATAATCCAAAACCAGACAAAATCCCACCATTCGAGAGAAAAATCACAGCCAATGTCAACATTTTGCAGCAGCTTGAAAGTACTTACTGCATTTATGCAGACTAACAATTCAACTTTAGTATATGAATGCTATTTTATCTTCCATTTTGTGCTGAAACATTCAAAAGAGTAACAAACACCCCTGAATTGACCACAGCACTAGACATGGAGAACAATAAGAGTCTGTAAGGTGGCTGATTTTTCATTCAAATGAAAACATCATGGCACAAATAGCTGGCCACTACCCCGAAGAAACAGTCCTGCCAGTTTGCTTTATAGTCCTTCATTTAAAGATGGATCAGATGGTCTGCTTTCCCTGCTTATTTCAGAGTTGTTTTCAACTAACGTTCCCTTATTGCAAGGGCCCAGGACCAATTTTTAATAGTCCATTATACTTGTAGCTTTTGGTCTTTCCCTAACAAACTGAAATTTCTAAGATGGTGTTCAAAAACACTTCTTTGAGCATGTGGCCTATGAATTCTCCTGTGCATAATTTTGACCTCAGACAAGATAAAGTGGTTTTGGTGGAATTTTTTTTTGTTGTTTTTTTTTTTTTTTGTTTGTTTGTTGTTTTTTTTTTTTTTTAGGACAGATTAAAATAAGGAGAAAAAAAGAAGATCAGCAGGAGAAGTAAAAAGTTAATATCTTGGTTCATAAATGACCTACCATATCCTGATTTTGTTGATTTTTATACAGAGGTCTAATGCCAGTTAGTCATATACTCCCCTGTTTTACTTTTTTGTTTTTAACTTTTTTTTCGAAAAGCATATCAAAGTGACAAAACTATTTGAACCTGGCAGAAAATATATCAGACATAGAGCGCTATTGTACAATTGCATATGGTTAACTCTTCTCCTCACATCTTCATTTTGGCTGTAAGTGGGATTTCTACATACTGGTACTTATTATTGCTGCCTTTCAGAGGCCTTAGATGTCTCTTTTCAAATTTTGCAAAGAGAAATTTGTTTTCAGCTCTGAGGGTCACTCTAAGATCAAAGAGCCATCGTTAGTAATCACAAGCCTGAAGTTCCTTGGGTCTGTGGATGTTTGACTTCAAAAAACATATATAAAATTCAGTGCAAAAGGAACAGCATGGAATTTCACTGCAATTTCTCAGGTAATTCATCCAGATAACTTTGGCCAGTTACAGTATAGATAGAGACAGTATTAATCAGAAATGTTTTCAGCTAATGATTGCCAAATTTACACATACATAAGCTTTGATCCTATCATCCCTGAGTTATGAAATCATCCAGATCTTTCAAAAACATTGCATTTCTCCCTGTCTTTCATGCCACAAGACAGAGAGGTTTTTGCTGTTAAGGAAGTGTTTTCCATATATACAAAAAATATTTCAGTTAGTAGTACATATCAATATGTGGACATAACAAATGAAGAAAAAATATGCTAGCATAAGGGATCGGAATATAGGAAGTTGAAGATGAAACCTGGTTTATTTAGGAAAGGGTAGATATGAGCCAGTAGCTGATGTTAGAATGGGATAGGTTTCTGTCAATCAGGGAGTCCTTTCCTGCTCCCTGCTTTCTAATCCTGGAGTATTTTAATGGGTTAAACAGAAATATTTTATACAAGCATATAATAATATGCTTACCAATACTGTAGATGTGGATGTTCGACAGCAAATATTTTATGTGAGACAGTATCTGCTACAGTCCTATTTCCCTGTGCTCATAACTTCTGCAAATCTTCACGCTCCTCATAGTTGTTTTTGTCAAAAAGGTATTTCCTTTTCTTTGTATGGAATAAATAGTTCCAATAAGAACATGAAAAATAGAGACAAAACAAAATGAAAACAAAACCAGAAAATAAGTGTAACGCATCTCAGCATTTATAGCTGAAATCAGACTCTGTGTGAGAACCAGCAGGGGACACAAAGCAAACATCCTCTGAATATAACGACCATGGCTTTGAAGAGAAATTGAAATCATGACTGTGAGGAAAAAGAGGTGGCTCCTTCACGTTTTTGCAGTGCTATGAAAATTCTGTAGATTCAAAGCTTTCCTAAACTAATTTCAGAGTTAGTCCTGCAAAGTCATGTGCACGAAATACCCATCATTAATTCCAATAAATGAATTACTTTAATTCACTTATTAAAATAGGCAAGATAGTTATGGCCTGAAACTATTATTCTCAGCTTACTCACTAGCAGCGTTATTTACTTTTTCTAGACCTGTACATGGTACTCTGTCTCTCAAGCTAACAGGTGACAATAGAGCTCGTCTAGGAAGATAAATTGATCTACAGACACACATTTTTCCCATGCTAATCCTCTCCCTCAAAAAAACCGCATAAACAACAGCACCGAGAACTCCTACATAAGTCACACAACTCAATAACTTTTCCACCTGCATATGTTTCTAATGTTATCTTAAAAGATGAAAGCATCTTAAAGATGAAAAAGAAGTTCTTTGTCTCTGTAAATCATTGACAAACAAAAAATAAACACTGTAGATAGCCTAAAGTCAATGTTTGGGGTTTTGTTTTTTGTTTTTTGTTTTTTTTTTAAACTGGAGAATCCTGAGTCAACCGTATTTGACAATTTTGTCAAGACTTTTCTTTACTTTCCTGAACACACTCTGAAAGGAGGAAGACAGACATAAAATCATTCAGACAGACAAAGGGCAGAATAAATAATTCGTCTCTATGTACACCAATGAATCTTTAATTGTGTATACAAACTGAAAGCTGTGATGGGAGACACTAATTCCACACTGTTATGGTCCTGGTAATTGTTTTGATTGCCAGGCTCAAATTCCTGTATCAATTTTTGGTACAGGAAAGTCTGCATTTCCTACATCACTCAATTATTCTGTGTTAAAAGAGTAGCACGGGTCCGTGTTTCAAAATACCTTTTGCATTCCACAAAGAAGTTTCACAGCATAAGAAATTACTTTTTACCCTCATTCTTAGCAATTTGTTCTAATATATACACACATGTGTATATGCACATGGATAAAACAAAAAAGGCACTAAGCAAATGAAAGGCATAACTGAAAACCACAAAGTGCAATGTATGAAATTATGATTTGATTAAAAAAAGACTATTTTCATTGAAATTAGAAATAACTCTCTATTAATATTAATTTAAGCCTTAGTAATTGCAACAATTAATTATTAGAATAATCAAGCAGCAAGCTTTTCTCGGATCCTTTCAATAAATTGTTCAGACCATCAAGGCTGAGATCTCTCATGACTGAGATGTTGGACAGCAAATCATGCAGAGAGTTGCGTGTTTTTCATCCTATATTCCTTCCTTGAGGCTGAAAATATGCATTTTGGGAAGATGGGGAGAAGAGCAGCGAAAGGAAATTCTGGGAAAAGCAAACTAGAGAATTGTACAAGTACAATCCTATACAGTAATGAATAAAACTTCCTTTTTCCTTTTTTTTTTTTTTGAGGTTTGGCTTTTTTTGGGTTGGGGGTGGGTTTTTTTTGTAAGGTGTAAGCAGTTCGCAATCTAGCTATTTTAATGTTAAAAACAAAATTAAAAGAAAAAGCTTTCAGACGGTACCTGAACTGAGATTATGCGTCAGCAAAACAGAATCTGATTTAACTGATTTAAAAGACTCCTAATGGTTCTCCAACCTACACATATCTTTTCCATTTAACTCTGCTTGGTGCCAGGTACCAAAGGGATTGTGGTTTTGCACCTGTTAGAAATAATTGATTTAGGATGAGCAAAAGTCTAATTCTAAGCATAGCAGGGATAACCAGATGTTGATGCAATCCTTAGAGAAATATGTATCCTCTGTATGAAGAAACAGTGATTTAGGGAAAATTAAACCTGGATGCTGATTATGAAGGCTGCTGAGAAAGATGCCAAGCCATGGAACTGATACATCTGTGATATCAATGTCGTTCTTAAAAGGAACTGTAAAAATCTAAGAATTGCACTGAAGGTTATAGAGGGAAGTCCTCTGTCCATACTCAGAAGGCTTTCCAAAATGTTTAACTTCACCCTAATAAAGCAGAGACACTAGTAGCCTTGTTTAGGCTAAGCAGCACAATAAACAATTAGAAGAAAAGAAAATTCAATATTAAGTGTATGGTCTGACAACCACACTCCCAATAGTTTACTGGCGCATACCACAGAGACCATCAGTAAATGTGCTGATAAAGATTGTTGTTGAACCAGATGCACTGTTACTGACTCTCATCCTCCCTCTGCCTACGCTCAGCTTTTCTTTTCTATTCTCACTCCCTCTGACTCTTTAGTTGTTCTTTTCTCACCCCTTAATTCCACATAAATATTTTCCAGAGGCTGCTTTAAGTGTGCAAAAAAAAAAAAAAGCAATAATTGAAAATCAAGCAAGCTAACCTATAAAAACACTAATTTTAGCCATTTTATTTGCAAGAAGGTATTTTTCACCCACGCTTACTTACATCGTGTAACAGTTAAATGCTTGATGGCAGAGGTTGTCCCTCATCCTGACTCTGCCTATTGCTCACTGCAAAATGATATTTCATCTCAAACTGTCTCATGGTGGTTTTGTTCTATTAACAAATAAGTAATAATAGCTGAAAATAAATTAACCTATTAGCATTGATTGAACAGAGAGTGGTATAATTGAATTAAAAAGAGAGCTAATACCTCCTAGTCAGTCAGAAGAATCAAATAGAAAATTAATGAGTAAAATTCACAGTTTTTTTTAAAGAAGTTTGATATACCTTTTTGCTTCAGAAGCCTCATAAAGTTACAATCTGCAATGTCATTTTAGTAATGATTAGGTATACAAAGTAAATGTTATTTTGTTTTTAGTTAGAGGGAACTATATATTAAATAATATGAGATTACTAATCTAAGAAACTGGTTTGACCACTTATTTCAAATAAATTCAGTTTTAAAGGCTAAATTGACCTTCCTACTGTAAAGTTACAGACTGTTAGGAACTCAGTGAAAAAATATAATTTTTTTCCCTATATAATTTCTATTATCATTAAAAAGTCATGACTTTCAGTCCATAAGCTACAAAGACGATCCAGAAAATTAAAAGGAAAAAAAAAATTAAAAAAACTTACATAACCTTAAGTTCTTTACCACTGAGCAGAAGTTAGAGTGAAATTACATGCTCCTAATACACGGATAAAATTAACAATACAAAAAAAAAAAAAAAGTGCTGAAAGCACTTCCAAGAACTCCAGAAGAATATGATCCCCAAATTTTTTTTAACTCTTAAAGTTTGGATGATAATACAGCATGCTTATAAAAATCATACATATTAAGCCAACATACTTTCAAAAAACTCATTAAAATCTATGACGTAACTGCAGGAAAAACCCTAACTTTTTGATATCCGTGACCTTCAGGAACTCAATCAATAAAATGCCATAAACAGATAAAAAAATTTCCCACCTATTATCAGTAAGAAACAATGGTAAACACCAGGTATGGTAATTTACAACCATCATGCTGCCTGAGGATAGATTGCGAACTGTCGTCCTATCAAGATCATTTCCTACTGAAGTATTGGTGCATCAAGGCTTGAAATCAAATACTAGTCCCATGGTCAACACACCATTTTTCTTTCTAGCATATCATTTGGTCAGACTGTAGAAATGTGATCTTGAAAATTGGAAAACCCTGAGTCATAGATTATTCCACACCTTTGCCAACTGAATAGGTACTACAGCAGCTGGAAAGTTTAACTATTTAATCCAGTTTAATGTGACAATGAAAGCAAGTTGACAGGCAACTGGATGACTTTACAACTATGTTTTCTAAATATGCAATAGTAACAAAATGCAATAAAAATGTTAATGAAGTAAATTAAGTGCAAGAAGTTAAATGATGTGGATAATATCATAGCTCTGTGTCAGCTATCTTGTGCATAACACTCACACTAAGTTAAAGGAAGGAGGCAGCGTAAGTTATTCTTTGTATTGAGCATGGCAGTTTTTGAAACCTAAACAATCTTCTCAGATAATGAATTCACAACAGGAAGTGAGGAAGAACATATTTTTCAGCGCTGTAGAATACCTTTTGTTCAGATTTTAATATTAAATTTCCATTTGGTTTAGACCTATTAAACGAAATAAAAAACAAAAGAGAGAACAGTTTGTAATACACCCAAATACATGCCAAATAGAAAACAGTATGGATATGTACTGGTGATAGTTATCTGGTTTCTTTCTTACTCTGTGCTTCTCATGTATTTTTGCAGGAGCTGGAGTGTGCTTGAACTGTCATGTACCTAAATTGTAGGATACAGCTAAACTCCTTTCATTGACATAATTCTCTTTTCGGTAAAATCCTAGAGGAGCAAAATGACAGGCAGAATCTCCACTTCCTGCTGCTGACTTCTCTGCACCTTTGCCCAAGCTCACACAGGCCCAAAGGAATATGCGAATAGCAAAATGTTTCAAATGCTGATTGTAAAGTTTAAGGTAAGCTGCTCTGATTTCTAGAATTGTGGAGCACTACAATGGTCCCAAATGACTTGACTGAAGTTGTCTGAAACTGGAAACTCAAAAAAAAAAAAAAAAGGCACTGAAAACATTTGCTCCTACTGAAAATGCTGGCCATGAACTCTGGGTTGCTCCAATATACTGCAGATGTTCTTGCCATTTCACAGCAAGCAAGTATCAGCTTCACTGGACAGAAGTAAAATTTACATTTTATACCAATAAACTGCAAATTCCCTCTTACCAATTTTACTCTAAAGTACATATTATTGATAATTTCAGCACTATACACCTTGCACTGGGCAATTTCTTGATTGCACAACTAGAATCGTTCATTACTAACATAAATTCTGGCATACGTGCTGTAAGTATACAATGTGGTATATACTGAAATGTCATATCTACAGCTAAATTACAATTATATGCATTCCAGTGTGTACATATATATATTTTTTTTTCTTGTCTCTTTCTCATATCCTAAGTCACTTGCAACCCAGTTTCCTTCCTCTTAGCTATATGCATACCACTGTACCCCATTTTATTCATTTGTGCTGTTAATATTCCTTCCACACATGCATTTCCTGACCTGTGGGGGCACGGGGTTATCAACACAGAGTTCAGCACAAAGATATGGTATTGGCTGCCATCATATTTTAATTCATTAGCTTTCAAGTGCACTCAAGTAGTTCTCAAAGAAGAATTAATTCTGGTTTATTTTTTCATGGTTGGATGAGATGACTTCACATTGATGATTTTTCTCCACCAGACAGCAGCCTAGAAGGTCTTTGAATTGCTTATATCTAGTTTTATTTTAATTTCTTGCAGCAAGTTTTTCTATACCTGCCTGGCTCTACTATTGGCCCCTCTTATTACTACCACACTACTATACTTACATCTGCTCTGCTGTCCTATGTCTATAGTTGCTGCATACAGTTTCTGGCTCATCACAGACTCAACTACTGTTTTTCTCAATATATGTGACATCATCCATCTCCGTTTCTTGTCTCCTTTGCTGTATTAGGCTGCCAACACTACCTCATTATCTCTTAGTAGGTTCTGTCTCCTTTTTATTACTTCTATTTTTACCCTTGAGGATATTCAAAACCTGCCCAGATAAGACCTTGAGCAAACTAATCTAAGATGACAGTGGCTCAGACCAGAAACCTTCATGGTTTCCTCCCAACCTAATTATTCTATGATTGCACATATCACTATGCAATGGACATCTAAAGAGGAAGCAGAATCTGGGTTCTCCAGTCTGTCTTTGTGATGGGCATTATCCCTGAAATCTGTACAGCGCCACTCAACTTTGTTCTATATTTTCTTTAGTTGCTTTCTTTTGTATTGAAGTTTTTGTTATTTTTTTTCCTTTGCCACCAAAGCCTTTTGTTACTTTGAGGATATTGATATTAAGTCAGCCTGTACCCAAATTCCATGTATAGCTGTCTGTCCTTGCTATTTGGAGGCATTTCATTTGCTCGAATCTGCTTTTCTCAGGCAATGATTCACAATTCCCATGAACAATCCTGCTTCTAATTAGAGATCCTTTAACATTTTCAAGGCTATTCCCAGATATGACAGTTCTAACACTGCAGTGCCTACTCTTTCGGGTTTTTTATTCCATTCCAAGAGAAAATATAAAGAGCTCATGAACAATGATCCCAACCCATTGAGGTCAGGAGTCATCAAAACACATATAATTCCTTACTGCAGTGCCTCTGTAATGTCTCATCCTATCTTCTTAATTCTGAACTTGTAATTTTTTTGGGCCTCTACACAATCAGTTCTTTTATGCTGGTGGCATGCTCAGCAACCCTGGTAGCAATACCTATGGAGTTTTCTTCTACGTTTTTGGATTCACCAGACAGTGATCACTTGGTTAACTTGTATCAGGTAATAGCATTTAAGAGACTGCACCAGTACAATAAAACTCTTGCTTCTTAATGGGGCTCTTGCAGAAATTCTGCAACTGAAGGTTGCCTTCAAGACTGACTTTCCTCTGTCCTCCAAACATTTATTTCCTACACGTGGCCATTTCTCCAGCTTTAAGACAGACTATTGTAAATGCATAATTTAAAAGATGCAAAAAGTTTGCATAGGGAACATTGGAGAGCAGAGATTCACATTTAGTTTCAGAACATTTGGATTAAGAAAAAAATCTCTTTAGGGGAGAACCTTTTTTTTTTTTTTAAATTTGACTGTCTTCATTGATGGAATTTTTATTGCAGTCCCATAAATAATTTCACTGAGAAGTGAAATTGCAGGGCAGCTTTGTGTGGCATGATAGTGAAAATGAGCAACTAAGGATAACTGAAATTCTTGAATCACGTTTTTTTGTTTGTTTGTTTGTTTGATTTTGTGTGTGTGTGTGTGTTTTGTTTGTGGGTTTTTTTTGTTGTAGCTTTTTTTTTTTTTTTTTTTACACCAGAGAAAGATTAATGTGAAGCTCTCCCCTAAAGGAAATTCTTAGGTAAACCAGAGTGGATTACAAGCACGACCCCAGCTGCTCTTCTATTAAAACATGTGCCTGCAGTTGCAGAAATTAGAATCATCCAGAACTCTACTGAAATTGATGTCACTTGTATGATGCTATACAGGACGCAATCTCAGAACTGCATGGTCTGGTCAAAACCCTTGCTATGTCTAAGAAGGGTTACTGATTTTTATAAGATCTGATCTATTTCTTATTGTGATAGTAGTTAATTACTGGAGGAAGATATGCTAAATTGTTCTTCATTCATAAGTTACAAGCATGTCTTGAAAAAAAATCAGTTGGAACTTTCTGCAGATTTATCCCACTTTAATTTTATATAGATCATTCAGCAGTAAACCTAATTTACTGCATCAGATTCTTTTGTTCCTTCCCCCTCCCCCGATATTTTCCTAACACAAAATAATCAAGAAGGCAAACTAATTGAGTTGGCTACTTTCACTGACTAAAAAGTTGTAGTTTTACACTTAGGGTTCATGTTTCAAGTAGCAACTGAAATAATATTTCTTTTCAACAATATTTAACTGCAGCAATGGAAAAATCACAGCTGAACACTTAGTTTTCCTTTCATCAACAAGAAAATAAAAAAATCAGAGCAATAAAAGTGGAGATCAGCCACGTGGTAAAGCAGTTTAAGAAGAATATTTCTGCAATAGTCAAGTGAAGTTAAATCTCCCCCACCAAAATTAAACAATTAAAATTATGATTGCAAACCAGTCTTGACTTAAAACAGAAGTATCCTCAGGAACATATTTAAGTAAGGCTCTCAAGACAAAAAAATACTATTTTATCTATTTAGAAAAGACTTATTTTTTAATTTCCAGTTATGATGAAAGATGGAAAAAGCAGAAATGTAGGAAAATACTGATTAAAGAAAATTGTAAATATACTTAGGGCTTAAAAATAAGATCCAACATCTGTTTTAATATTGATTTTTTTGCATTGCTATTACACAGCTCCAATGTAGGTTTCCTCTGCTTTGCTTTTTTAAATTGTCTTTCTCAAGCCTGTTCTCTGCTTCTTCAAGTATTCTGTTTTCTACTTTTCTGCCTCTCATTCCATTCTTTCCTCTCTCTCTTCTTTTCCCTGGCAGATAATCATGTGGTTTTGCCCTTATGGCCTACACAGTGCCCTACACAGCACTGCTGCTACCCAGCTCCATCTAGTGGGGTTACTGCAGTATGTGCTCCAAAATTCTGGATCACACTGGAAAAGAGATGAAGAGCACAGAAACCAGCCCAGCCATTGATAACAGACAGCTTCCAAAGACTGCAGCTTATCAAGTCATGTGGAGTACATGACAAAATCATGGCTCATATTACCTGAATACCATAGCAAGCGTTATATTTCTGAACGCATACGGATTTTACAGAACATCGCAACCATGCTTTTATCTCACTTGTATCAAGTAAAAGTAAATGTAGATCAGTAGCTTAATATTAATGCCTGGAGAGCCAGCCCTGCATAAAGATTTATGAATGAAAGGGTATTACATGGGAAAGATAAATTGATGCCAGCCCTTCTTACAGATTCTGAACACCAATTTGGTCAACAAAGCATTAAGCCCTCAGTGCTATTATATGGGGTGTTTTAAGATTAATTTTTGAAAGTCTTTTGCAGGATAAAGAGGTCTTTATTTTCACTCTAAGTATCATGGCCAGCACCAGCACAGGAAACTCGCTTTCCAGTTACTTTTTTTAATTTCAAGGCTTTTGTGATCTGGTAGACAAGGCAGAACTTATGCCTTTTGCTTCTATGTATATTCAATATGCATTGAGCCCTAAAGTGCTGATTCAAGGAAAGTCTGTCCTTAGCATACAGATCTTAGTGTTGGGCTTAGATTTACTCATGGTTGTGACAGCTGAGTCAGCATGCCAGGTGAATTTGGAATTTATGTTGTTCAGGTTTTAGGGCCAGCAGAGTGACCTTGCCTGCCTCTGTGCCCAGCCAGGAGAGGGCCTGCAAACGGGTTTGCAGAGCCACATTTTGGACACTATGGTTGCAGTGTCTTCTACTAGGTAATGTGACATTCAGACCACATAAAAAACTCAAGAATATGACCCTGATATTGCCAAAGTTGGGAAGACTTGCAAGGATTGAATACAAACCCCTAATTTTAGATTTTTACTTATGCCAGCTCCTGGTACAATGAGGCTGCCTTCTCCATCTGATGTCAAACAACATACTCACTTCTGCTTCAGCACACACACATACACCCACTAAAATGCAAAATAGTCCAGAAATCAAGATGTTTGTATGCCAGTGGACTATATACAACTTTTTTAAGTATGTGGCAACTTCCAAGTCAGACACATTATAATGAAGACAACACTCATAACTGCCTCTTCTTCAGGAGAGACAGGGTAAGTAAATAGTTCCAGAAATTATTCACCAGGAGGACTTTGAAAGTGCTATCATCGTTTATCAGTACTGACTACCTATGGTTGGTACTACCAAATCCTCACATGGAACGTATAAATGGGTATTTGCCAACTAACTTCAGGCATATAATGTGGCTTGGGTTCCTCATATAGTTAATGGAGAAAGGTAGGTGCTATCAGAAGGCCATTCAGAGAAGAAATTGAATTATTATCAAGGTGCTCTAAGCCTTCCCAAGTTAGGTTCTGAATGTAACACAACTACCCCTTGGTGCCCTCCATGAATGCTTTTGTGCAATGCAACTTCTGTGCCACTGAATGTAATATCAGCTGCCTCTGAGAGTGTCCAAGTGTATTATTATCCCAAAGCAGACCATCTGCTCTGCATTCACACCCAGCAGTATGTTAGTTTGGAGTCTGAACAAATTACATCTGTGGTGTGTCCACGTGTAACTGATGCAAACAGAGTACAAACCCAGTTCTCTAGTGTACTAGCACAGCCACACAGGTTCCTTGGGGATGGACTTTGCATATGGCCATGGGTGCATTGCATGACACAAGAGTACATGCTGTACAGTGAGTTAGCACCACAGGTGATTGCCATGTAGTCACCATAGCCATCTCAGGATACACTGCGTGTATGTTCAATGGGGTTTACTCTCGGGTATCTAACAATTTGTGGTGTGCATTTTGATAAATGACAAAAGTTCCTGTAGAGTAAATTAAGCACACTATAGTGAATGCAAATCAATGGATATATTAAATTATTTCCCTTCCATTGCATAAGAATTATGTTTTTTATTTTCTGAGCATGCATTTTAAAGCAATCCTTTCAAGAAGCTTGAGCAGAATATGCAGGTGTGCAAAAACCACCACCTTCCAACTGCCATGTTTACCATTAGCACAGTGACCCAATATTCATGTTAAAATTCATTATATCAAAGTTGAGCACATCTATAGTAACTGCAAAATCTGAAGGCAAAGCATGGCAGCTTGGAGTTGCCTACTGATCTAAGTGGTTTTAAGGAGTTTTGGAAGCTCATGCTCATACTGAATGTAGCATCTAGAAGGATGTGTGGTGAGACCATAGCAAAGCAGAGACTGTCGTAGTCATTATTTTGCTGAGGTGCATGTGTATATGTTTATTTAATAATTCCAGGAGTTAACTCTGACTTCAGCACCCTGCAGTCCCCGACCCAATATGCCACTCCAGTGGATATAAAAGCCACATGCTCAGGCACAGATTGGCCTGCAGATCCTGTTAGTAGTAAGCAGAACTGCTTTGCAAGTCCCATCTGCTGGGAGGTCAAGACTTCATTATCAGAACCAGTAAACAAGAGATTAAAATGGACTGTGGCCAATTTATCACATCTGCCATGGAGGAACATCAACCACTGGTACTTTCAGGGGAGATGGGTTATTAAATGGAGTTTCTCCAGAGATATAAAAGGTATGAAAGAGACAGTAATGCATCAGCTGCCTCTTGCTGGGACAAATCTTCCTGATCCACCATCCCTACACACATTCCTGGATGTATTATAACTCTGTATGTTCACTGAGGTGACTATGCTCCCATGTCTATCCTGTTAAGAAGTAGATATGTAACTAAATCAACACAAAACTTTCTGGCACATGCCTGCTGACTTGATGATCAGACCCAAACCGTAAGTTTTTGACAAATTTTTCAATGTGACCCATGAACAAGTAAGTACAAGAGACATGAGTTAAACTTATACTAAATAAAAAAAATATTTGGAATAACATCCCAAAAGAGTATAATTTCCAACATGAACCCAAATGATCCTGCAAACAGAAAACAACATATATCCCCCCTAAGCTGTAGACCAAGTACATGCATGCTGGTGAGCATCTGATGCTGCAAATGGTGGTTCTAGTAAATTATAATTTTAATTTTTTTCAATAAGATTAAGAACTAAACTGTATTTTTATTAGGGAACAAAATACGAGTATTGTTTCCTTAACCCTGATTTATCTACAGAAAGAAGGAAGGCATATTTCATATTTTTCTTTCCAGGTGTTTTTGATGCACCAGTAAAACAACACTTAAGGTTCCTAATAAATGCAGGACTCAAAAGAACCCCCCAAAAAACATCCCCTCAGACTAATCCTAAAGAATAACTGAGCTGTTTTATGACGGGAAGCCCAGTATAATTAATTTGCTGTTGTTTTGTGTAATGACACTACTCCTGGATCGTGACAACAGCCAAATACAACAGATTCATTCTTTGTCAGATAAAAATACTTTTTTTTTTTTTTTTTCCCATAGTAAAGCATGAAAAGTAGCCAAAAATAGCCAATAGATAATGACATAGATAAAATTTATACAAATCCTGAAACCTCAGGAAGTATAAAATAAATACTGAGTGTAAAAGTGTAGAGGCTGAAAAAGGCTTTTTGGTCCCTCTTTGTTACAGACCCATCATGATTATGATTTTTTTAACAGGAAGAAGAATTCCATAATGATACAAAATTCTCATATCTGTAACTGGAACAAGAGGAATGGTAGAGTTCATCAACTCCAGGAATATTTCAATTCCAATCATGAACAGTTTTGTAGGCTTAGGTACATTGCTGTAGTTAATGACAAACTCCACTAGGTGTCATCTACCACTGTATTTCTACAGAGAATATGAAAACACTGGCTCCTAAAATGTCTTGTGTTAATATTTTTATAGGTTAGTCATCTCTTGTGTTGAGTTCTTGGGATGTATCTATAAATTACCATTCTATATATTACTTGTGCACATATTTTATTATTACAACCACTGTTGCCACTCTTAATTAAGCTTATTTTGTAAGAAAATATACCTTGAAGGTACAGAAAGTTGTCACATTCTCAGAAAAATAAAGTATATCCAAACTAACGCTAAAGGAAAACAAAACCTGTTCCATGCCTTTTTTTATACGACATTCCTTATGCCTGAACAGTGCTATTTCTCTATGAACACGCCATTCCTGAGATACAGTGAGAAATTACTTCAGTCTTGTAATAATACTACCCTGGATGGTGCTGAGAGCTTATAATTCACTGTGTATTTCTGCACATACCAACAGCATCATCAAAATCACGTTGCTAAGAGGCTGATATTCATCAGATAAGTAGCTGGAGCAAGAAAGCTAGTGCAAAACCCACATTGGTCCAGACACACTAAACTATTTACCTTTAGTGTTCTGACTTTCTACATGTTAAGAGAATCTTTACAAAACCACCCGTATAATTTGCACCTACTTCTGGTCATTATCAGTGCAAGTAAAATGTTCAGTTGAGATTTGAAACTATAAAATAGCAAGATAAATACAGTTTTCAGATGTATGGTGGAGTTAATGTATCAGCCAGTATAGAAAGGTATCATTGCTGCTGCGTGACACATTGATATTGAAACAAGACAAAAAATTCTATCACTCCTGTTCAAGCGTATAAACCACAAATATAAGTACTGAAAGAAAATTGCTGTTAGAGCACTCCGAAGCACAGGGTGCTCTATGCAAAAAATGGAGCCCCAAGGAACCTGCAGTGTTTAGAAAAGCAAAAAAAAAAAAAACAGAAGGACATAATATGATGAACAGTCAATACCTCTAGAAGAAAGCAGCAGCAAGAACTGATTTGAGTTAGAGGGCAATTCTGGCCCAGGAAAAACTAGACATGATAATCATTTAATTTAGGTTTGTTCAGAAAAGATAAATAGGCATCAAAATGTTAAGATTTCTGAAATGACTTCTCAGATGGGAGTAGTAGCTGGCCCACTGTTTTTAAGGTGGACAGTTCTCAGTTTATCATAGTTACATGATAAAATTAATGTTGGAAGAGGTTAGAGAAAAAAAGAAGAATCAATGAATCAATGCTTTACTAAAGCAACTGAGCTAGTGTTAACTTTTTATTCACATTGTTGACATAAGTCATGAAAATAAATACATATCACAAATCTAATTTGATTTTACTTCTTAGTTTATTATGCTTAATTTTTTTTTTTTACTATCTCAAATTACTAAATGTATTTTCAACTTCAATGAAACAACACGGTATAATGTACTAATCATTTATCTGTCATAAGGAACCAGATGGTACTAGTCAAGAATAGTTGTCATTCTTTCTTATTACATTATTTGTTAAGAACTGATGTGCGATTAGCTACCAGTGGGGTTCTGATACATTTTAATGCATGTATTTATATTTGTATATACAACATTCTATTATAACTTATATTTAAGTGTACTATGTTACTAACTAGGTGTCACAGCAATAATGTAATATGTTTATAATCCTAGTTCCATAGGCTACAGTTTTTAAAATGTTGATTCTGAACACTGCAAAATTAATAGTTACCTTCTTTTCAGCAGAGTTCATGCTGCACATTGGACACTGCATTTGCAGTTTTTAAAAGTCAATATACCTCTTTTGTGATTAATTTACCCCTCTAACTTACATATTGTCTTAATGTTTAGTACACATCATACAATTAAACTAGGAGGTATCTTGATTTGTGCTTTACACAGCTGGTAGGCACTTAAAAAGAGAAAAAAATAAAGTAAAGAGAATACAAAATTAAAAAAGAAAAAGAACAAAATGGAAAATGAAATCTTCAGGCTGAAATTTTAGTATTGCTAAAGGACAAAGAAGCCCAGATAACAAAGATGGAAAATCTACAAAATTAAGCAGAATTTGCCCTGGCACTGTGTGAGATGGACCAACCATGTTGAAGGTTCACATTAGTAAAGATTTCATTTCTTATTTTTTGGATCTTTATCCATTTAATCAGACAATATTTAACTCAATATAAAATGTTTTCTTTATTATTAACAAAGGTGGTGCTGCCTGGGTCACTTCCTATACAGGTCTCTATTCTATCTCTGTAGTTACTCTTTCTGTTTTTTGAGCAGCAAGACTTCATTTCAGTCTTTGTATTAAGAATGCCGGTAAAATATTGGTGTGTTGAACAAATAAGGCAGTGTCACACTATATGTTTGTACTTCAAATTTCATATGCTAAATTCAGAAATTACTTTTCAAATAGCTTCTCCCAATAATCAATGAAAAAGCTGTATATAGCCCATGGATACCTAAGTATCCAAATCAGCTTGAATTCCCAGTATTATGAAAAGCTTTTCCCCTTACCTCCCATGTATATTTATTTGTATTGTTTCCATATAAGTGGTGCTTTACAAAAGATGCAGTAGTTGGGCTGTTAAAAGCACTTGTCTTTGAACAAAATAACACAGTGATTCTGATTTCAGAAGGAATAGCTAGGTCAGTCCTATAAGCTACATTTTTTTTCTTATAATAGCCCTGCACAAACCCTTCAGTGTGGAGAATCCACATCCTAATTAACTGCTGGTCTTTTACAATTCCCCTTTTTCCCCACTCAAACAACTCACTACTAGCATTAACCAGAATCACCCTGACTCACTAAATATCTTGCCATTTCCCAGGCAAAACCCACAAAATACAAGTACTTCCCTCTGATCTTTGAGAGACATTTGGAAAATTGAGGTGTGAAGACCACAGACAGTCTCCAAAAAGACTGCAAGAGCACACAGGAATCTGTAATGAATTCAAGCAAACTGGTGAAAATTCAAATTATAAGTCTAATGCTCCCAGATGAAAGTAGAAGGAAAGATTTATTCTCTTTGCAGCTTGGTTTTTCAAGCTCTGCCCCTCAAGTACAGAAGGACTCATATAATTTCCATGATTGAGACTATGTATTTTTGGCATAAAATTATACGTCCAGAAAAAGCATGTCTAGCACTAAATAGAATGGATTGGTTGTAAAATGGAAGAGAAAAGGAAACTTGAAAACAGTTTTAATGAAGAAATGTTTCTAAAGACCCTCACAGGAACCAGCTCGTATGATATTTTAACAAGCAACACCGAGGCCACAAACTGGGTGGTGGGTTCTACTAACATGGAGTATAAAAGACGGAGCTTTACCAGAACAGATTATATCAGGGTGAGACATTAATCTTGCATGGTGAAGACCTGCTTGTGATTGTTTTTCCAGATAAATTGTACACCGTCTGCCAATGTAATTATCAAGGCGTAAGGATTATTTACACTCCTTTCCTCTTTGAACCCAAATCCTTAATTGATAAGGGTGAGCAGACACCTAGACCAACAGACTAACAAAAAGAAAAAAAAGAAGAGTAATAGCTATTTTTGTAATTTAAAAATCTTTAAAAGGTTAAACCCTAACTGTGTAATTACAGTCTGTAATCTAACAGTTTCTGATTTCTCATTAACACTTTCCATATGCAATGGTAGGGACAAAATTGCAAAATTTCTGCCTTGCGCTCAACAGACTACTCTGTCAACATTGTAAATATTCCCCTCAAAGTCCTCCAGCTTCAGGCATATAAACAGTTTGAACGCTCATTACTTATGGGGTTTAGTCTATATAACAATAGCTAGATAATGGCAGATTTGTCCAAGACAGGTTACAAGTTACACAAAGAGATTCCAAACCTCCTCACATGAAAATACCTGTTTTATCTTTGAACATTAATACACAGCAACGTTATCAAAGTTTCCAAATTATTTCATTTTCTTGGGAGAGAGACTGTAATTGGGTGGGCTGTGAAAGCTCATTCTTCCTTCTGCTAGTTAAGCCGCGGACATTCATCTTTTCACAAATAGCCCAAATTGTTCTTGTCTGCACCATATGTTTTGTTGTCTCATTTTAACTGACCTACCAGACCATAAAGAGTGGAACAAGGTCCTCACAGCTCTTAATTGGTGTCATTAGGAGTCCTTTCTCATTTACTATGAAAAAGACTAACATCTCCCAGTGAAGAACAGAAAGCCTTAAGCGTGACTTCTCAGATTTGAAGTCAGAGGTGACGTTGATTAAATGTAATTCTTCACTAAGAGACACAAAGTAGCTGGAACTGGCATTTTTTGCATACAGACATTTCTTTAGTATACAGAAATTTCTTATTAAAGTTCAAACAAATGAATAAAGTTGCTCTTGCGGTTTTATTTATCCTGCATTATTCCCCTCTCAGTGCAGGTTGACAGCTTACTGTGAAGGAGAGCAGCAGAATTATATTCGTGTGACTCTGAAGTTTCACCTATGCTTCTCAAAAAACTACATTATTTCCAATATACCTGCTGCCAGAAAACATATATCAGCTGAATACTTTGAAACTTCAATTAAGAAACGACCTGTAGGCAGCGTTGCCTCATGGTGGTCTGTGAACACACATAAAGCAGCATATTAAACCACTGTTACATTAAACAGCTTCACAGAGCACTGAACACCCGATGACACACTGTTCTCTTTCTACCTTCACAAAAGACTCTGTTCCTTCACCAATACTGCACGACACAAACTGTTCTCAGTAAAATACTCTGATTGCAAAACACAGCGCTGATGTGAACTGACGGACGACACAGAGGACATTAATAAAGCTGTGATCCAGTCCTTTCAGAGATCCGTCGCGATCTATGTATTTAACAAGGTTTTTATATGGTGTGAATATCCAGTAATAAGGTCATCGCTACTTGCTTGGCCTTATTAATAAGACAACCTCACGCTGGTTGAATGGAGGCAGCTCAAAGGCTACAGCAGGAATGCGTGGGAGTGCTGAAAGGTGGCAGAAGCCCTGATTGCTACGGCCAGCGCCTGAAGGCTGTGTGTACACAGCAAAGCAGTGGCCAAGCTGTGCTGCCAAAGAGGATACAAGAGCAAAGAACAGACATCGAGATGTTTGGTTGCAGCAATGAAAAGGCCTAAATGTAAGATAAATTGCCGACCACTAGGAACATTTCTTTTTAAACGTTCAGGCTTAGACTTGCTTTAGCAATTTCAGCATTTACACTAGGGAACAAAACAGCACCTAGAAAATCCTGTGAAGTATTCACATACTTGATTAAATTATACCATGTAACAATTCTGTTGGATTTTCAAGGGCTGATATCTGTTAATCAGGCAGTTTATAGAGCTCTTTCATAGAAATGTATCATAGCTCAGCTCAACAACTAACCAGTAATTCTCATTCCATAGGTGATGGGATCTGTCTCTAATGCCTTTCAGAAGTGCATCAGGAGCCTGCTTCCTGACTCTCTCACTAATTTTTCTAATTTAAAACAAGAAACAATAACATTTTTGGCAACATTTGGAAAAGGAAAGCTTTATCTTGGCTGCTAATGATGCAAATAATAAAAACAATCTAGAGTTTAATTGGCTGTCTACACAAAACTCTTGCAGTCACAGAAATTGTATACGCTCAGTTAACAGGAGAACTTCACTCCCAGTTAATAAATAAAAGCACTTGTATAATATAATCAATGAAATAAACAAGTTCTAGCACTTCTGTATCTCTTTTCGTCCAGGGCTGTACTTTAACAGCCCTCCAAATAAGACTTCCAGGCTGTTCCTTGGCTAAGGGTTTTTTTGTTTCAATAATCACCTGATGGACCACAGACAGAGTGCAATCCCATGTATCAAGGTGATTTCTGTTCTGTCAGGTCTTGTCCACTTTCATACCCCTTCATTGCCCTGCAAACTTCCCAGGAATTGATGGGTAGCTGCGTCACTAGGTCAGCTACCTCCCTTCAGCATCCAGATCCCACGCTCTGAAATATCAGAGTAAAGCAACATGAGGGGTCATCTAGCTCAAGGGCTGCTTTTACAGAAAGACTAGAAATAGAAGAGATCTCAAAAATGCCAGGTTTCTGTGGTTCACACCTTCTTTTTCTAATAGACACCTTTAGTGGATTCACTATTCCTTATCAGAGCTATTTAAGATAATAACCAAAAAGAACAGTCCTTTCCACTGACCAGGCTTGGAATTAGCCATTATCATAGGGAAGATGCCTAAATTTATATGATTTAGGCAAGTTAAAGTAAATGCCATGCATTACAGAAATTTTATCATCAAAATACACTGAGGGAAAAAAACCACATTAGTATATTAATTTTAAAATACTTTTGAGATTAATTTTGAAGTCATTCAGATTTAAATTGGCTTGCCAATTGCCAAGAAGGATCCATTATTATACCAGCAATCAGTAACTAAAAAAAATTTACTAACCTTATCCCTAACCATAATAGCTGCTCTGAACATGCTGTCATGGACTGCTTGCTGCCAAAAGTTGCAGTCCAGCTCGTATTAACACCAATGAAAAATGATTTAAAAAAAAAAACAAAACACCACTGCAGTTCTACAACAAAATGTAATTCCTGGAGACAGAACAACAGTTCTGCAACATTATTTTTTTTTTAATTTATCTTAATGACATTTAGTAATTAATCCCTGGAAGGAGGCAGGTTAACAATAACAGGTTTCATACATCCACATAGAGACATAAAAAAGGCTACCCTGAATAGATAGAAATAAAATTAAGGCACTGATAAGCCAAGTACTTTCCCTGAGACAGTTTGGAATCTTCAGGTGGAATATTTTGGGTATTGATTTTGACAGATTGACTCAAAAGCAAAAGCCTGCATACGGATATTCATCCCAGATATCTTGCAAACTTCAGATGAAATGCAGATCATGTGGCCTTTTAATCCAGTTTCACCTCTCTGTAGGAGGAAAAGAGCCCGCTCTGGCTATGATGGCTGATAGAGATCTATTTACAAGATTCCATACTTGGCTACTGGAGCTAAACAAATTCAGAATACCAATGAACTCTTAAGCAAGAATAATAAACCCGGCGCAAAACTGATCAAGGCTCAGTGAAATCTTAAGATCAAAGCTACATGGGAAGGGTTCATGCCAACCAATTTGAGCTTCTTTAAAGTAGAAGCCCAGCCTAAACCAGAGTACAGGCAGTGGGGATAGACACAACCCCCTGTGGGCAGCTCAATTTATTACATTTTAAATAACTGAACATGTGGGATAAATCATTCTTTTTTCCACTTAAGAAAGCTAAGACTATATGACTGCTGTTTAGAGAAATGAAGTTAGGTGAGATACATTATTCATCACCTTTCGAAGAAGCATGGGCTTAATCATCAGACCTAATGCAGGTGGAAATTTATGTCATATGTTATGCCAAAGGTCAGATTACACATAATCAGAATGGCCCTTTTGACTTTAAAATCTATAATGGTTATAGATTAGGAACAACTCCCTTGAAGGTAACGTAGGTACATGGATGGGGAATTGATGTGAGATGAAAGTCATTCATGACAACTCTGTTATATTTCTTTTTAATAATGGATGTCCATAAAGAACAGCTCAGTTCATTTTTAAATGACTGAACTTTTTGAAGCGAACTGCTAATGGCTCCAATGACATTGACAAAAGCTGAACAACGTTTATCAGGTACATAAAGCTGAGAACATGGTCTGTACCTTGCATCAGAGAAATTTATCCTAAGCTGTCCCATATTTGCTGACATCTTTAAAAAAATGACTTTCTTACTCAATAAATATTAATACTGTCTCAAGAGACAGATGATATAAAATTCTTCCATTTCCCAACAAACCAATATATTTTATCTGTATAGAATATTGGGTTTTGACTTGTGTCTGGAAATAATGCAAACAAGGACTTTAATAAACATAATAACTCAGTTGAGTGTGTGTGGGGAAAGCTGAATAACCTCAGATTTACATCCTTTGTCTGACAAAGTTGTAATATTTTACTCCATTCAGTTTGGATGCTTTCACTGGAATTTGCCAGATGCGTGCACCTAAATAAGCAGGAATGAGATATAACTGTATACGGGACTGGAATTTACTGGTAAAATAGATACATCACAATAGATTCAGAGAACATATTTTTCTTAAAACGTGTGCTATGAATTCTTCATATTTTGACATCTTCATGATTTGTATTTAAATGATTATTTTCCCCAGTCAGAATAATAAAACAGACTCTCCCTCTATATTCTTTTTTAAATGGCAGTTCTCCATTGACAAAATAGGATGATGTTCCTTAGTCACATACTGACATTTTTATTAATACACTAACATAACCAAAATAATAAAAAGCAAGATAAATGATTACTCAGCATGGCTGTGAAAGGTAGAGATGTTCCCTGGATAAGAAGTTAAATCTTACAGCTACAATTTTCTCTGAAGTATTGTTAATATCTCACTTCTCAGTAATTTACTTCTTTGAAGACTATTAAGAAATTGCAATAAAAATAATTTGGACTCTGAGAAGAACTTCAAAACTTAGAATTGAACTGAACCACTAGGACGCCTGCAACAGTTGCCTCAGGGATTATAAAACAATTTAAAAAACCCTATAATTAAGTTAAAGCCTAAATTCTGAGTGCAAAAGTTACAAGTAAACCTGACAGCAGGAAAAGACCGTGGCAGCTTCCAACCATCACCACTGTCCTGCTCCCTTTAACCCTATGGATTCCACAGAACAACATGGTTCCAAGAAATAGACCAGACAACTCAGTCCCAAAAATCCCTGCTAATTTCTTGTAACAGAGAAAAACTTCTTACTGACCCCAAATCTGGTGACTTTAACATCCTTAAGCTGATGAACCTAAAGTCAGTAGGAGCATCCTGTTTGTAACACAACTCTAGGTGAGATTCTCCAATAGCTTATAGCAAGCTATAGGGGATGATGATGATTGGAAATAAGTGATGAAACCAAAGTAGCACCTGAAATAAAGTCTTAATGATCATGAAAAGTCTTATTATGAGCTGAATATAGAATAAACACACTTCAACTCTTAGATATATCAAAAGACTGGATTTTCAAGAGAAACGTTCTTGGGAAATAAAAAGTCGTCTTACTCTTATAATCATTGCTAGGAAAATGGGTAAATAAAGTAATTTTTTATAGTCATCTTCAAATTAGGATTAATTTTACCCATATTTAGGTCTTGTTTTTCCTCCACTTACTATCAACATTTTCTTAGTCAATGGTACAAATAAGTTTATTAGCCTGTCTCTCCATATTTATGAAGTTCGAGATTTTAAGATCCATCTACTGCACAGAAACACATCACCAGGCAAGAGTAAATAAGCAAGGTATAGTTAACCTTTTTAAGGCAGCTGAACAGTACCACCACATCAGTAGGATTTCATAATTGATTCCTTAGAATAAGCTCTACAAGAAACTGTTCAGTACAAGGGAAAATTCCCTCATTGATTTGTATTCTGTTACATGGTCAAGGACACTCCAATTTTCCCAATGTGGGGAAGTTATTAGGAGAATCACACAGGGATCTGCTTTGGGTCTTGGCTTATCTTTATGTCTATAATTGATACAGGGCTGGTGAGATAGTGAAATCTGCTTATGATACCAAACCATTCAGCATAGTCAAAATTAATTGAGTTTGAAAGGTTGCAAGGAGCTCAGGAACAAAAACAAACAGCTGAAATCCCATATTAAAGCGCTTGCAACACCACAACAGTATATTTACAACAATATTTCCTACTTTAGCAATTCACTCAGGAGGGAAAGTCTGTGTCATTTTGGGTTGTTCAAGCACAGATATAATGTTCTTGCATGATCAAGAACACAAAGAGAAGGAACTATTTTGAAAGGGTTAGAAAATACAGAGACCATCACTTTGAAACCGTACAGATGTGCAATGTGTCTGTGCCTGCAACGCCACAGGTGAACCAAAGAACAGAAAATACAGACAAGAGTAATAAAGGTATAAAAATTCTTTAATTCAAAATGAGCTTTGTGGAGAAGGAGGGAAAAAAAAAGGCAGACCTACGCATTTATAAACGTAATGGAAAAGGTGATAGAAGGTAATTATTCATTGCTCTCATTATACAAGACCTTGGGGACAACTGCACTGAATGATTAGACAGGAAAATAAATACTTTCTCACATACAAACATTTGTCATAGGTATCTTGGAGCCATATATAAAAGGACTCAAAAAGCAGTAAAACAAATTCAAGAATTATTACACAAGATGTCCCAGATGCAACTTTTATCTCAAAAAATCCCTGAATTCAAAAGAGAAAGATCACTCAGCACTTGTCATGCTTTATTGTTAACTTAAGCAGCTGTTAACAGCTACTCTCAGAAACACGTGAAGTCTAGAGATCTTCGGTCTCTCTACCTGTACAGATATAACTATGTTCTTCATTTGTGACAAACACCATAACTTCTCTCCACTCCCACATTCCTTAATCTGAACCCCCAACATGTCCCAACATTTCAAATTGCTTTCCAAAAAGAACCCATCACTCAATGCTGCTCTCAAATCCTCTCAGTGTTCTTCATAACATTTCTTCCCACTCAAACCTACAATGGAGCCCAACCATCCCAGACCTTTCCCTACAACCCTGACTTCTTCCCACAGTCCCTTAACCCAGAAAGCCCTTCCCGGCTGTTACTGCTCCTGCTGATCTGTTTGATGAGGTTCTAAATTGTGCCACCCACAGACACCGCTCTTGGCTTCTCTCTAATGCTGAGTTCTCCTTACAAGTTTTGCTATCCCTGGAGAAGTAAAGCCCTTGCATTTGCTCTCACAAAGATCAAAACCTGATAAAAACCATCAAGCAGAAAGCTGTTATCAAAAATTGATATGACTCTGGAAACCCAAAAGGAGGACATAAGAAGAAAACAGGTATAGCTTGTTTCCAGGCCGAATAGGTTATGGTGACTAATTTGCAGAGCAATTGTTTCTTTTTTCAGTTCTCCATTTGGGGAGAAAAACATCTTGCGTCATTTAGTAACAAAAAATGCTCTTCTGAAGTGTGAATGCTTAGTATCTTTAACAATCAGGCAATTTATTCAAATGGATATAATAGAAAATTATTTCCTTTCTGTCAGCTTTAAAGAAAAAAAAAATAGTACACTGAAATTCAATGGTTTCTGTACTGTTGTACCTTATCTTAGAAAGGCTTAAAACCCCCCCCAAAATTCTCCACAACAAGCCTGTAGATGGGTTAGACTTTTGTGTTAAAAATCCTTCTTTTCCAGAAGGCATAAATAGTTGTTGGGAGAATGATTATAAGTCTCATCCAAAGTCAGTAGGAAGACTCCTACTGACATCATCATACCTGGATCAAGCCCAAGGTTTGTATTATAGCTTAATATATTTTTGTACTGGCACTGCAATGAATTCCAACAAAAATAAAGTTTTAAAATGTTAAAGGGGAAAGAATAGGTTACACTGCTAAATCCAGGGAAAGTTTGAAATGGATGTGCTTCCTACACACAGAGTATCAATTCTGCTCTTCTATTCCTGACTGTAACAACATAAAAGTCCCAGAAGGTGTAAAAATCTTCTCATAATGCTGTCTCCTTTTCAATACATACAAGACAAAATGCACTCCCTAAACATATTTTGCTTCAGAAACTGCTAGTTAAGTAACAATTTCATCTCCTCTCCTCTTCCTTATTTAACTTCTGTATCTCCTTTCTCTAACTCTAAACATTTAAATAGCTTTATACCACTGCTGATCCCTGTTTGATTAGATTTGCAAGACTGTTTATTTCTTGCAGTGATTTGAGCAATAATCTACCAATGGAGCTCTCAGCTTCTTAATAGAATATACTTGGGAACACGTGCTCTTTTCTTTAGGGGATAAATCAGTTTTTCAGATGCCACTGCTTAACTCAGACTGAGGCATCCAAATCAACGGTACTAAAATTCTTTGAGGAATTTCTTACTGCGGGGAAGAAAAACATTTTGATAAAAGTAGTTGTGCTTTGAGGTGGAAACCTTTACCTACAAACACAAACTCTCACCAGCTTAAAATACTAAGCCAAAATTGTGTATATCCCTTTAAGGATTATTAGTGAATTCATGTTTTGCAATTTCAAAACATGCCAGGGAAGAACTGGTGAGCACATTTACAATACTTGATGAAAACTATAGAGATGTTATGATAGAAAACAGCAATGTTTTTCATCAGAGAAGAAACATTGGTGAAATCTCATTCCCTCACAAATGTCGGGTCAGCTAGGATCATGAATCTCGAATCTGAGCATCCTTTTTTCTCTTGAAGCACATCAGATGCAGCTGCTGGAATTGGGATGCAGTAGTTGGTTTGCCATCCAGTACTGGACATCATGAATTTCAGAATGAAATGTTGTCTGAGAGATGAAAGACTGTAGGAATAAAAAATTAAGGGCAAGAGGGTGTGAACTCATCAATATTCGTACTTCTAGAGGATCTGAACTGTGCCCAGATACTCCTGCAGTGTCACTGTATGTTCCTTAATGTAATGTAAACAGCACTTTTTTTTTTTTCCCCTTCCTCGGTGAAAAATGGTGGTAATTATACAAAACTGCATAGCTACCAAGAATTTAATTTTGTGCTTTAACAATGCAGAAATTAAGCACCAGCACAGCTTCTCTAAATGAGATTCACTTCATTTCCCTATCTACTAGACAGAATGCTCCCTCCTCCTTCCAGAATAAAATACACAGAAAACTGCAATAGCCCAAGGGAATCACCCTCATCAATGGGTCCCCCCCAGAACATGGGCTTATGGAAAGAGAAATGTTGGGAGGCTCCAGATAGCAGCCTGAAGGAAACCCATGGCATATGCCTGTCCCCAGCCACCTACTCTTTCCCTTTTCTCTAATTTAAATAGAATAAGTTTTCAGCTTACTCTAAGTCTACTACTACCTCCTAGGCTTAATATTAAGTTTCTTCAGATGTAGGTTAAACAATTTTCAGCTGGTGATCTAAAGCAAACCTGCAGACAGCAGTAGCATTTGTATCTTTGCTGGTAAAGGCAGCAAACTGAGCCCTGTGGAAAGACTTGGTGGATAACAGCATTCCGAGAGCAACTCATAACTTGAGCAATAATGCCAGCATATTGAATTATGCCATATTTAATTGCTAGACACAGAAGTAGAAATATTTCAGTGGAACAGGATTTGTAAATAAGGATTTAAGCATTAGAATCTGGGTTGGTTTTGAAGAAGGACTACTGTCTTGGTTTTTAACTTGACCAAAGCTATTATATTCTAAGTGTGAAAAATTTATGGAAAAATTACTGATTGCGTTACTGAACAAATCAAATAAAGGGAAGCATACTTTATTCAGCCCTCAGCACAGAAAAGACGTGGACCTGTTGGAGTAGGTCCAGAGTAGGGCCATGAAAACGATCAGAGGGTTAGAACACCTCTCCTATGAGGACAAGCTGAGAGTGTTGGTGGTTGTTCAGCTGGAGAAGAGAAAGCTCCGGAGACATGTTATAGCAGCCTTTCAGTACAAGGTAAGACTGGACAAGGCTCTGACCAACCTGATGTAGTTGAAGATATCTCTGCTTATTGCAGGGGGATTGGACTGGATGACATTTAGAGGTCCCTTTCAACCCAAACTATTCTATCATTCTATGACTGCACTATATTTTAATATCTGGTGTCTCAATAAAATCATCTGAAATGCCTATCCTTCCTCTAATAATTAATCTTGAAACATTTTTTTGCGTTGAATATTAATGCCCTTTGCTGATCTGGTGTCACTGATATCAGTACTTATTGCAGTTTTTTATTAGCTCTGCTATTATAATTCACAGAAAACAAGGCACAACACAAATAAGAAATGCTGTAAATCGCTATAGAAAGCAGAAACAATCAGGTTTCTGTCAAGGCATGCATTTTTAGGCCCAGTTCTGATGAAGCACTTTATTGTTCACATACACTAAGCCAATCTATGTGGGTTAGGTAGGTATAGAATTTTACGTGCTTTATCACATCAAAAATAAACTTCCAAATATGTGAATTAAAGAAAGAGTGGTGATAATTAAAAAGTGACTTTGTGCTACTATCATCACTGGGTTGCATGGAAAATATGCAACTCTACCTGGAGTCCCGTGTCCAGCTCTGGAGCCCTCAGCACAGAAAAGACATGGACCTGTTGGGGCGAGCCCAGAGGAGGGCCACAAAAATGATCAGAGGGATGGAACATCTCCCCTGTGAAGAAAGACTGAGCGAGTTGGAAAAGAGACTGGAGAAGAGAAGGATCTGGAGACACCTTAATGTACCCTTTCAGTACTTAAAGGGGGTCTACAGGAAAGATGAGGACAAACTTTTTAGTAGGGCCTGTTGCAAAGAGACAAAGGGTAATGGTTTTAAACTAAAAGAGGCTATATTCAGACTAGATATAAGGAAGAAATTTTTTACAATGAGGGTGGTGAGATACTGGCACAGGTTGCCCAGAGAAGTGGTAGATGCCCCATCCCTGAAATATTCAAGGTCAGGTTAGACAGGGCTTGGAGCAACCCAACCTAGTTGAAGATGTCCCTGCTTACTGCAGGGGACGTTGGACTAGGCGGTCCCTTCCAACCCAAACCATTCTATGATTCTATATTACAGTCTTTCTACTTAAGTTATTTGGAGCAGTCCAGGATTATGGTATCACTTGGAGACTGTTCAACATTGTTCCAGTGGCCAAAGTACACCCACTCCTTGAGAGAAGAAACCTGAGTAACAGATATCTGAGATTGCAGTAGAATGTAAACTGATAAATCTCCTGTCAAATATAACAGAAAAAGAAACCAAAGCCTTACAGGTTTTGGCTGTGCAGAAGATTTTATACCAAAAAAAATTAAATAAAATAAATAATGAAATAACACAAATGCAGCTTCAAGCTTTCTAAATAGAGAGTTTGTGGTGTGTTTAAACCTTTTTCCAAGACTGGCATTTGTGCCAAGCTTTTTCAGTGTGAGCACTGGAAACAATCTTAAAAGCAGTGCTACTGCTTCTCTACCCACATGAAGGTTTATGAGGTTTTTCAGGCAGTCATGCCTGCCTCAGATGTCAAACCCATTTGGTTTTTCTACCAGCGAGCTTAGCACGATGCTTTAATTATTCCTTAGGTGGCAGGTATAAAAATATAGGGGTGCTTAACTTAGTGAGAGAATTATAATGCAAGTTATGTAAAATTTATTCCCCTTTTAAAATAGATGAGTGCAAATTATCAAGTAATTTTATGGATGACTCAATTTCATGTATTTATTTATTTACTTACTTATGGACAGAAAGGTGGTGTGACTGGTAAATTTATGAAAACAAAAATTATCCTGATATTATTGCCATTCAACAAGAAATTCTACAGAAGTTCAAAGGAATATCACTTGCAAAACTGGCCTCTTTCCACATCTAACATTGACAATATTTGGCACACTGACTTCTGGAAAATGTAACAGTGCTAGAGAGATTTCACTTAAACAATACTCTATTATAAAGAGCTTGGTTTATAATGAAGCAGACATAAATTGTAGGGAAGAAACGAGCAGAAGCCAATATGTGAGGCTGATTAAACATTCTACAGAAGTCACTTTTATATCATAATGAAGAATCTGCAAGCAAATTTCCATTGCAAATGTCATTTATCTATAAATATTAATGCATACATATTAGCTACAACTATTTTGTACAGCTACATTAATTTAACTTGCATATCTCTGATGTAAATAAAATAGTTTACTATTTTTAATGTTATTATTTGTAAAGCAAGATTTCTGGACAGGTTTTATGTAACTACATTATACAATTCACTAAATAAAAATTATAACACCATGTGTTTAGGATGAAACATGGGATTCATTATCAGAGGTTTATTTACACTTCACAGGAAAAAAATGTGACCATATTAAAGATAATAGTAAAACCTAAATTTCAATGAGCAATATTATATTGCTTCTTAAGAATGCTCTACAGATAACTATAACCATAATACTGGTAAAAGCCCATTCAAAAAGCAGCCTAAAACTGTCTACACTCTACCAAGCGAAGTATGTTGGAGGTGGAACATACTCCCAGGGTAAGCAGCAGAAGAAATTTACTTGGCAAACTTTAAAACATCACAGTAGAATTTTTTTTTTTTTTATGAAAATGGAAAGAATTACTTAAAAAGGCATTTCATTCATCCTGAAAAAATACTGTAAGAGATGGAGCAAAATTATTGTCCAAATTGGTGATGTTCCCCTGAAAATGAATAAGAGTGAATAAGGAACTCTCCTATCAATTTGGAATGGATATTCCCACAGCAGCTAACACCAAACCCAGGACATCCAGAATGAAGGCAGAGAAAAGGAAGAAAATAAAAAAAATAAAATTTATCTCATCTGATTGAGCCCCCCTTAAGTTGAGCCTATAAATTACATTAGACAGGAAAAACAAATGCATATTTGAAGCCTGATTCCTCCCATCCTAAAACAGGCATCTAAGGCAGTGTATAATATTATCCTGTGGTCTCCTTTTGCTCACAATATGGAAAACATAGAGATGCTTAATTTTAATTGTCTAAAGAGTAGGTAAAGTGCAGAACGGGCAGAGACCTGGCTGTGTACCTGCAATAGTCCAGTGCAGCCGAATCAGCACTATGTGGAAATTAAGAATAGTCTATGAGCAATATTTTGATGATTTTTCCTCATGCATATAAAGAACATCACAGATAAATTTCATCCCTACCTCACTTCTGAAATAGCACTAATTGCAAACTGCTCATTTGTCAGGGTGAAATACCTGCGTTTGCCCCAAACATGTGGTTCTCATTTTGATCATGCGAAACAGAAAACAAATATAGGAAAGAACCACAGCAGGTTTTCCTAACTGCGTGTGGTATGAACTGAAGTCCACTGTCACGCTTTGAAAGTTAGCCTAAGCATCATGTTAACTGAATTATGAAAAATCAGGTGATCACTTGGCATTCATTCTTGTTTGATTTAGTCTCTTAATAGAAAAAAGTAAATATTAACTGCACTCTAGGTATGACATATAATTAATGAATACACTTTTACCTATTTAATCCTTTTCACTGTAGACTATGCTTGTCAAAACCAGACCAATGTACCAGCGATAGAATACTTTACCACCGTTTTAAAATCAAAGTCCAGGTGTTTGTCTTTGCAAATATTTCAAAAGACAGAAACTGCATATACGTGACCAATTCATTTCATACATACTTGGAAAACCGTTGAAAGGAAGCTATATGGACAGCAGTGATCAAAAATTGAAATTTTGGAATTGTTCCAGATAAGAACAATTCCTTCAAGCTGAACCAATCAGTTCCTTTCTAATTCATAACCACAGCATGATATTCTCTAGAATTATTACTTACTTTTAGATTGTATGTGGAGACCACAACCTGGGTGAATCAGACTCTGGTAGACAGTGTATAAAGTCATATTAACTTGCATATTCTAAGAACACACATAGCTATTTTCTAGATAACTGCAAGGGGTGGTGTCAAATGTAATTTTATATTCTTCCTGTCATTTATTAACTTATTTTCTTTTCTTTATTTTCTTTACTGCAGAGTGGAATTTTCTATTACATATACAAACTTATAAATATTGAACTATCTGCAAGCCAACATAGCTTGGGATAGACTAAAAATAGAGTGTATTGCTCCTGAAAAATTAATAAATTATCAGAGTGAACTCTGCATTTGTAAGGCATAGGGTGGACCTAGTATTAACACCTGCTAATGTCTCCATTCCCATCCCTTGGAGGTGACACAGCCAGTTGAAAGCCTGAAAATCCCCTACAAAATGTTGACAAATAGGACTGAAAGTTAACTAATTTTATTTAGTGTTTATTCAGCTTTTTCCCACTATATCTGCCAGTTTTACTAATGCAGGAAATGGGATAGAAACAACATGTTCTGAGAAAAGCTGGGACTATCTGGATCTATGATTGAGGTTCACATTTTTATATGTGCTTTGCCGGCCACTTTTGCAAGTAGCTACTAATAAAGAGTTTCCTATTGCCTACACAGCCAATAACTTCCATGTAACTTAAAGATACAGTCTTAGATATCTTATGACAAATTTCTATAATGTAAATAATTCTACTGCATAAATAACTGTGAATTACAAACCAGGGTTTGATTAAAAAGTCAAAAATGCAACCACAGCAAATTGCATCCAATATACCATTTAGAAAAATACATAAATGAAGCTATTGCTTTAGGGCAGGAAATGTAATTTTCTTGCAGTATAGAGCATTTAGCACCATAGGATCCAAATCTGGCTGATAAACATGTCTAGCCAAATAAAACAGTCTTTTCCAGTAAACATGAAAACTCTTAATTTTTTTTTATCACAACTAAATATTTATTTATTAATAAGTAAATATATATAAACTAATATTTATTTACTAATTAAAACCCTAAACACAGCGCTTTTAAACTTAACAGAATTTAGCACAGTAAGTCTGCATTTGTTGAATATGAATCTATGCTGTTTGTACTCTGCAATCTCAAAGAGTTGAGATTTGTGCATTCATGTCTGCTGTTGTGAAAGAATCGGCAGGTTTTCGTGTCTATACGTGAACTTAAACATTATCATAGAATTGTAGAATTCTATTGGAATTCTATTGGGTTGGAAGGGACCTCTGCACTGTAAGGCTGTCCTGTTAACTCGACCTTTGCTATTTTCCAGGGAACTCAACCTCAAGCCCCACACCCCCGCAAGACAACTTCAGCAGTTCTGTTATCCACAGAAGTGTTTCTTTTTCCTTCAGTCTAGGCTAAATTTAAGAGTATACAGCCTATGTCCTAGTTTACTTAATCTGAGATGGCTAAAATCTTTTACATTTAATTTAGCTAATGAATTTTCCATTTAGGGATAAAATTTTTTCTGTCTAATGATGTTAGTTAGATAACAGTTACCTGAAAAACTGAGCTTTTAGTACTAGGTTTTGTCCAAATCCCATTAACATCAACTGAAATGTTGCAATTCAGGCTCCTTTATGGACAATCAAATCTCACTTCATTGCCTCTACACTAACCACCATATATTTCAGTAACTAATTTTCCTCTCATACTTTGTCACTACAGATATTAAAAAAATGGTTAAATACTAAAATACTACCAAAATAATATTAATTAAAAAAATATTAAAGTATTTTCAGTGTTTTTTTTTCCTCTTTCCAGTTTTGCAGGACGAGTCAGAACTTGATCCTGCTCATAACTCTGAATGTCTCTCATGATTGCTATTTTCATCTGATAAGTTTTTTTTAGAGTGACAGGAGGTTCTTAAAGTAATTCCTCAATTCTTGGGGGAGTTGTTTTCTTGGATGACTTCAGCTGGTCCAAAGCTCATTGGGCACATTTCGAATCAGCGTTCAGTGACCTTAAGTTCTGCTGGTCCTTCTCTCTGTCAAAGGGTTATTGCTCAAGCCATTCAGTTATGCAAAGAACAAGTCCAAAATTAATGTTGCTTGATCTACAGCCAGGGTAATGAGCAGCGAACCAATGAGTTATATTACAATAAAAACAACTGACAGGTGATCCTAGTTTATTTTTTTTGTTAGAACTTCCCTAGCTAAACAATCTGGAACTGGTTGATCTTTGATTTCTGCTCAATCTGTGAAATCCTACCACTTTCCAACATTTTTACCTGCTACAGCAGTGCAGGATGATCAGGTTTGAGATAGAGTACTATCTTATGAATGCTACAAAATACACTCAATACTTCACAGAGAACAGAGGAATAAATGAGTCTGCTATAGTAGCATTCTCCATGCTGCGCGGAATGCTCTCTTCACCATTCAATTCTTTTTTGCCAAATACCTTCTATTAAAACCAGTACTGAATATTTCATAAAGAAGAAAATGCATATCAGAAAAGGATGAGCTCTTGAAAACGTATTTATTAGCCAGGGTAAAAGTCATCTTATGCAAGGTTGAGTCACAAAGAAACATATAAGAGAATCTATATAAAAAACAGGAAAGTCTTTCTATAGTATTTTCCTTAGTTCTGAAAACATACATAAACATATAGTTATACAGAGAGAGAGAGAGATTATCACTTAGTTCTGAGTACACTTCAGGTTCTTAATAGCACCGTATGTTTTTGTCTCCTGAAGCAGTAAGGTAGTTGGTAGTAATAAGGTAGACATGAATAGTCCACTCAAATGCATAAAATTAGTCTTAAATTTAAAGACAAGTATACATAAAACACCTTGGTAGTAAGAAACCTGAATAGTAAGAACTTAAAATGCTTCTGGCACAGCATACTTCCAGCACAGTTTACATTGTCTGCCACACAACGATATATACAGTCGTGCCCCTATGTCTCTCTATGCATTTTTAAATGACACGTATATTCATAAGTTTGATGCTAAACTATTCATTGAACATGCAATTAGAATGTAACCTAATGTCTCCTGCTTTTGTTTACAGTTTCCTTCCTGTGCTTTTGATTTATTCCCTGATGTCTCTTTTCCTTGTAAAAGCCACCCTCATGCTTGCACTCTGACTCAGCAGATTGCACAGTGGGGAGAGCTCATCTTTACTGTTGTGAAATTACTGAATATAACAGCAATATATTCAGGGAAGCATCCTCAGGACAAACCAGTCCTCCTTTACTCTTCCTGGCTTCTTGCAGCAACTTAACAGTTCTTTGCAAAGGAAACTAGTGGGGTCCAGGGAATACACTGCTACTGAAAACAAGTTGAAGCACCATACCTTGCAGGATCACATACAAAATCAATCACTCATACAAACCACATTTTTACTAAGGAAAAAAAAAATAAAATTAGACATCCAAGATTCCAAATTCAGAAATATAATTAATGCTGCAGGCCCAAAGAGAGTCACCCACCCATAGAAATCTGGTTTTCTCTGGGACCTGCTAATGTAGATGTAGAAAATTAAAGAACACTACTAATAAAAAGCCCTCAAACCTATGTTAGTTGGGAAGGCAAAGTATGTTCAGTGCTACTCTCTATTTTGTACCCCTGAAATGGTTGGGGATTTTTATTTTCATGCAAGCTGAAGCACAGTGCAACTCAGAACAAATACCTTCCTAAACACAGCCCAGACAGGTAACAGCAAAATCCCTTCTTATTAGGAGGAATAAAATTAATTATACAGAAAATGGTTCTTACGATTTTAATACCCATAATATAAATATTCAAAACAGCTATAATTTTAAGCTGGTAATTAAAAGAAGGGGAAAAAACAAACACTTTGCAGAGTGTTATTTAAAATAAATTTATCTACATGTTAAAATGGAAATTTATTAGGCTTGTCAAGTGTTTTAATGAGATCTCCTCAGAGTTAACACAGTATCGATGTCTGAAGGGAAGTCCAGCTCATCAGGTGGCACCAGCAACACTTGCTGACATATTCTCCCTTTAATAGTGTATTATCTTGACATATACTTTATATGAGTTGTCTTGTCTTAACAACAGTAAATACAGCCACAAAGCATTGAGAAATGCCAGCAGGATGATGACACTAATTATACTGTCTTGAATTAAAAATGCTGAACAGTAAACGAGATTACTAGGCTAAGGATAATCTTAATTTAAATGTGCAGCTGCATTTATCTCATCTCAGATGCAATTTTCCAAAGTGCTTAAAAAAAAATAATACCAGGCAGCCATCTAATGGAAACCTTTATTTCTGAAGGTTTTAAAGACAATTAAAAGTGCCCTCATATATTTTGTTCTATTGCCACATTTTATAACAAGTATTAATTGGCAGGTCAGAATAGAAAAACCAGGTAATTTCTTAAATTGTAACTTCTCCTGCCTTTGATACTGTCTTCTAATTTTTCTTGGAGGTTTCCAATATGGAATAAGTTTGAAGAATAGAAGAAGATTAAATAGTTAGAATGAATGAAATTTTACACACTCATGGCTTACAGATAAATTATCCTGGATCTTATAATATTCTTGTAAGCATTTTACAGTGTTAGAGAAGCTTTGTGAAAATTGTTTTAAAATATCACTTAGCGTACCAGTTCTTAACAGCAACTAATGTGCCAGTTTTTTCTATTAAAAGGTTATGCTGACAAGCTTAATTAGAAGATTCACAGACAAAACTTTTGCTTTCATTGTATTTGCATATACATCTGTCCCCCCAAAATATGAGACATCTCTGAAAACATTTTTGTCTTTTTCTTTTTTTCAATTAATGCTAAACAATATATTGAATGAACACAATCAGTAAGGAATCCTACACTCTGCCACATATTTGCAATCCCGGTTTGTTTGCATACTTGGGCAAGAGGGAAGATCCTGAATGGCACAGTGCAAAGCCTCAAGATTAAAAGAAATAAAACCCAAACAAACCTCAAAGCCAGCTGAGAGAAATACTTCTGAATGGATTAAAACCTTGTTTCAACATTTTAATTTGCAGATTTTCACCAGAGAAGAGTGTCAGCATCTTTATGAAAATATCTCATGCCTTCTGTATGCTCTCTTCCAAATTTCCTAAACCCTTATTACTCTGATGTAATATTTATGATTAGTTATGTTACTTCACATTATTTAGGTAGCATTTTTTTACCCCAAAAGTCTTCAAGCACCTTTCTTTCCAATATAAATTGGATCAGGGCTGCATGTAGATCCATTTGGAGAGGAAAATGTGATTTTCCACCATAAAGACTCTTGTACATAATATGACCTGGAGCGCAGATCTTAAGGGGTGTGTAGGCTACCATCACTTGATCTCTTTTTTCCCCACAAATAAATTCACACCAGAATTGTATGTCTGCTAACGTGATAATTTTTTCTCAGAGTAAATGTCAGCTTGAAGAGCTCTAAGAAAATAAAACAATGAGGGAATGTAGCAATTATTAACAAAAAAAAAGGCATTTTAGTCTGTGCATAGAAATAAAGTCCTCCACTCTTTGATAGATATCTAAAGTCCCTATACTTATATATAATAGGGCCAGGGCACTTTTAGGGCACTATAAATTCATGTTCATATAGATGTGAAAAACCATCAGCTGAACTGTCCACTCAAATGTCCTGGTTTTCCCATTAACTACTGAAGTTTTATAGCCGGTTCAGATGTAGGCTTCCACACTGCGAAAGTTGAAAGTGAGATGACAGTGAGATGACTCCTATTACTCTTGCAAAGGACTGGTAACTGTGGCTTTTTGGAAGACTATACAAACTATACTTTAGGGTCAAGCATGCTACTACATATCCAGTAACCCTTGATACGTGAATTTCACTGGTACAGTCGCATAAAATCCTCAAAAGATGGCTTACTTCACCATATCCCAGCATCCCTTTCCTGTTTGCACAACTAGAAACTAGATGTATTCTGTTGAATAGCCTTTCTATGAGCTATCTGTCCCACAACATGTTGCAATGCTTTTCATGCCAACTTAGACACAGTAGAAAGTGGCCTCCTTCGCCCTGCCCCTCTAACAGCTCATGCTGTTAGAATACAAATACTTCCCTGTGTCCCCACATTTGAATGCTTTGATGTGTAGCTCTATTTGTCTCAATATGACGATTCGTATTGATCTTCATTTGAAAGGCAATTCTTTTTATAATTGATAATCTTTCATGCCTTCATAACTGCAGGTTTGCATTTATCAACAGGTTCCAGCAGACTGAGAAAGTGCTAAAATGTAAAGGTCAAGGACAAAATAGAAGGTTTCATGACTTGCAGCTCTCACACCACAATCCTTACAAACATGCTTTTTGAATTAGCAAGATCTCTTGATGTTGAGCAGATATAAGGAAATGGACTTGGTTTGTCATCTGAGTTACACTAAATAAAACAACTTCTTCCACCTAGCTCAGAATGTCTTATTGTTCTGTCCATCCACAATACCAGCCTTGAGCTTGCCACTTCTCATACAACATGCATCCCAATTATGAAACAGTTCTCACAAGTCACAAAAAATAACTGTATTTCACAGGGTCATAAAATTTCCCAAGATGGATGAACCAAGCTCTGTAGCAAAAAAATTATTTTCTTTTCTCTACCTTTGGTGGTGAAAGCAGTTGGAAGTTTAATGAATGAACCCCCCTTTTCTTCTCCAAATGTACACGAACATTGAGGTAGATTTATCCCTTTCTCAATTACAACCCACCTTCCCTTACAAAGTAATAATAAAAACATCTATGTCACCCCTCCCAGAAGGATCCACATCCTATCCACAAGGATCAACCAACTTACTTTTTTTTTTAAAAAAAAACCCTCTTCCCTCTGAGTAGATGCAATTGCATATTGGTAAAAGCAAAAGATCTCACTTTTTTTTTCCAGACCAATATTCAGTTATTAACACTTTTTGGTCCTTGTCTTTTTTTTTTACCAAAACATACATTTATAATGTATAATCATGTTTCCTTAATTCTCCTACTAATATTATGATATCTGACTATGAGCCCTGGAACAGGCTGCCCAGGGAGGTTGTGGAGTCTCCTTTCTTTGGAGATTTTCAAGACCCGCCTGGATGCCGTCCTGAGTAACATGCTCTGGGCAATCCTGCTTCAGCAGGGGAGTTGGACTAGATGATCTCTATGGTCCCTTCCAACTCTAAAAATTCAGTGATGACATGTTCTGAGTAAATACAGTCTCTTAATGCAGCAGAACTGCAGAATATCACATGATTTACTAGTGCTGGTGACTCTATTTCTCTACTTTTTATAATAATTGCATTAAAGTTGTTCTATTAATTTAAAAAATATAATTGTTTGAAAGTAATTCTTATAGATATTGTGAATAATGTTTAAAACTAACCTAGGATTGATAGCTGGAATTTGATATAGGAAAGCCTGCATGCATTCATATTTTTTTCCTTCCTTATATTTCCATTTTCATTATACATTTCTAAAGTATATCCTTTTCAGTTGTTTTTTGTTTGGGTTTTTTTAATAGAAATCCTAGCATTGACGATTCCGTATTTAGAAGACTGCTTCCAGTTAGAGATCTAGCTTGTGGTCTTTGAGTAATTCTTTCATGGCTGCTTGTAAAGATAAACTCTATGGTGAATCAACTATATGACTCATCTAATTAATGGGCATAAAGTGTCATAATAAATAACTTAATTCAAAACAGAGTCTTTCAAACCGACCTTCTTCTGTACTAGCAACGTATACAGGAATGTTAACATGAGGCAGCTGGGAGTTGTTAGAAAGAAGACTAACAAATGGAAGGGTGGAGGAGGAGTTGTAAAACACAAACACAAATCTGAAAATCTTCCCATTTCCTTGAAAAAAGTACAATACTGGATAGTTTGTTATTATTCTCTTTTAGGAAATGGAGGTTATATTGAGTTCTTGTGGTCATTATGATTTCTAAGGAGTAAAATGTAATATACAATTATACATATCAGTTTTTGACTTCTGCGCCACTAAACACCTATCCTGTTTCTCTTCTTTATGACTCCCGAAGTGCTGTGCACTTCTATGTTGCAACACAAGCCACTCTTTGTCATATTTAATTATTGCTTCTGTGGGAAAAAGATGAAAATGAAACATTAACACATTGATTTGCATATGACAAATCCACAGACAGATTAAGGGTTGGTTTCATTTCACCTAACCATAAACATGTAAAATTGAGGCATCCAGCCTAAGCTAGTTATATAGGCTGCCTTTAGAAACATGGAAGAGAGGGAGGCTTATTCAGAAGATATAGTACAACCATCATGGGCAACTATTCTAGATTAGGAAGAATTCCCTTCTGAAGATAATTCTGCTGAATGCAGAGGGATCATAAACAACAAGATTAGATTTGACCCTTGCATTTGAGACAGAGTTTGGAGACAAATTCTACTGTCCATGATTTTCCTAAGACTATGCAGCATGGCTAAGGCAGAATCAACAGAGTATTTGTCTCATGAGTCCCTTAACCACAAGAACCTTTCCTGGGCAGCTGTATGACTAAAACATTTTATTTAACAGACACAGCTGATGCATCACACAGGAGAAACAGATAGTCAATTCAGTTACCAAAAATGGCATTTCCAAGCTATAATTTAGGCATGTGGACAAAACAGTTGATCCACATGGATATTTCACAGAACACGGTTGATCTGCCTAGAGAAATAATGTCCCTAGAGGTGATCAACTCACAGGCCATAGTGTATTGAGCATATAGACCTGTGTTTAACTAGTAGCACTGCACATTTCATGGTTTTTTGAGACCAGGTAGAAAACATGAATGAAAAGTTCCAGCTCTCTGTACAACCCAGCCAAACTTTTCCAAAAGTTTGGAAAAAATGCGGAACTTAAACAGAAAGAAATATGATTATTTTTTTCTTCGGTTTTAAGATTATGCCCACATATCCTTTATCAAGAATAGCAGGAAAATGGAATGTCATTTTTTATCTTTTCTTTTTTTCTTAGAATTCCCTCCACTCATTTTGTTTCTTTACTGACTTTACCTATGTCTGCAATGAAATTCTTGTTTCAAGAACTTCTTCCTCTCTTTACCCCAAAGCTTGTGAGTGTCATGGTAGAAGTCTCCCATATCTACTGAGTAAAGTACTCCCAAATTGTTTTTTGCAACACTACTTTTTACAAAAAAGTACTTTAAATTACTTTAAAAGTTATCCTTTATAAGAAAAAAAGATTCTACTTGTTTAAGAAGGTCGATTATTCCATTTGAAGAGCTAAACATCATTCTCATGGTATATTATGTAGATGTGTAGTAGGAATTACAGATTAATATTTCTAAAGGATCTTTTGTTGCAGAAGAAAATGTTCAAAACCTGTTGATTTTAATTATATTAGCTCATGGAATTTCATCCACTAACATGCAACAATAAAGTAGAACATGTGTTATAAAAAAATTACATGGACTTTGTTTCTTTCTTGCTTGAGGAAAAAGACCCCATCAAACACAGACTTCACAGTATCTATAAAAGCCACATGCTTCCCTGGGGCTACAGAAGGCAAGTTCTATTTTACCTCTCCCTTTACATAAATTTCTACCACTATTCTGCTTCCTCCAAGCTCAGTCCTCTGGCTGACTAATGTAACAGTCTTTCCTTTATATTTTATTTTACTATCTCCTTCTGTGACTTCACAAGCTCGCCTATCACTGATATTTTCCTGAGTCCACTAGTCCTACTGAGAGACATGAGATAGATTGAATGTTCCTCTACCACATCTACATCTCTTATGTTTACATAATTTCATTCATTACCTCACTTACATACCTTCGTATGACTGAAATAGTCCATGAAAATATCTTACATTTCCTCTGGTACGCCCTAAGGTTTGACTGTATTGATATCATCTCATTTCCCCCATCTGCCACCACACAGGTGGCATTCCCATGTCCTCTGTAAACACATGCCAATAATGCCCTATGGGTCTTCATTTTCAAGTCCTATTTCTGTTTAAAAGTACTGACCCTATCATAACAATTTCTTCTGATTTCTCCTCTGTTCTACAAGCTAGACTCACCTGTCTTCTCTTCTGCTGGGAGTAAAATAATTTAACTAATTGCTATGAGCAAATTTATTACCAACTTACTGAAGACAGTAACCATCTTAATAACGGCTGCAGTTTCTATTCTACAGAGTGATATGATTAATTTTAGCAAAGTGTATTTATGGATAAAGAAAAAGTGCCTCAAAATTTTTAGTAATGAGCAGACTAAAAAAAAAAAAGAAGCAATATCAAAAATGCAGGACTTAAAATGACATAACACAGCTGAAAAAAATGCTTCAAGACTATCTTGGACTTCTGTGTGATTTTTCCAGAGTGCTGTAGCACTCAGGAACTTTGCCTGGGCTCAGCTCTTTGCTCACTTCTCATATTGCAGCAGCGTTAAATACAAGGTCGCTGGCACATCCACACTTTCTCAACTGGCACAGAATGACACCTCTATGTTATTTAAATGCTTGAGTGTACAGGATGGAATATATTCACTACCATGCCTTTAACTACTGCGTACAGCAAAGGTAACAGTGGTATTTTGTGCATGCATGGAGTAGCCTAGCAGTGGTCACTACTTACACAGAAAGCCTCCAAGAGCAATCAAGGGTGTTGCAGGAATTGGTGGTGGTGATGCAAGATTGCAGCTGGCCTGCTTCTCTCCATTCCAACAGTAAATTAAAGATTTAGCACAGACTGAGACAGTGGTAAGCTATTACACACACTACTATCAAATGACATAAAATCAAATAAAGTCTGAACAGCTTGAGGTCAATTAAGATGGCAAGGTAAGCGTTGCAGGAAAAAAAAAAAGACAGAAATCGTGGTGTTGCAATTAGGACACTCTGCTGACGAGCAGACGTCTTGTATGACTTGTGATATGTCACTAGATTTCTGAAATAAAGACTGCTGTTCAAGTTAACTGTTATTCTACCTGATGGGACAACTTGTGTAGTGAGAAGTTATTTAACGGGACTGTCAGCAAAAAGTCATCTTTCCTTTATCCCAGCTTTTCATAATTAACTGATAAAATACCCTTTACTCACTGCTTACTCAGAGTTTATGTTCTTTAGAGCATAATTCTTTCTTTAGGATGGTGTGATATCTTCTGCATTGGGCCTCCAAAGCACTTCTGGTAATTCCAATAAACATCCCTATTTTCATCCCATTCTAATTTGCTTAATTATCTTTTCTTATCTGCACTTTTGCCTGAGATAATTCATATTCTTCAATCCTTCCATATTTTCCAAATGCTTTTGTATCTTTTGTAAATAGCTATAACATTTTAATGGATAGGTGTTTTTTGGCAATAACTAAAAAAAATAGTGCAAGTGAAATCTTTTGTATGCTTTGAGGGGAAAAGGGATGTATACAACTCATGACTATTAAAAAAAAAAAAAGTACATCTTTGGAGGCACACGGAGATATTCTTCTGCTGCTGTTTTAAACCTAAGAAGAAAAGAGAGAGGGAAAGACACAAAAAAAGGGAGAAGGAGAAGAAGACAATAACAAAGAGAAAGAGAAAGTTAAATGAAATAAACATTGTGAAAGAGGCTGGAAGTGGAAGGAAAATACATGACTCTCTAAACATCACTTCTAAAAGCAATATAGTCTTCACTCAATTTTTGCTCTACTACCTTCTCTCAGTTTCTTTTTTCCCTTCTTTTGGGAAAAAATCTCAAGCTTTTCTTGTATTCCAACCTCAGTTTTGCATGGTGATGACTTTAACTTCTTTCCCAGGTCCTCTTGAGAATTGTCAGAAGATATGAGGAAAAGTTATCAATCCCTTTATTAAAGTCATTTAACAATCCTAATACTATTCATTTCCCCAGATATTTTCTTAATAACCCTAATACTTTTATAATTTTCAATGGTACTTTGAAATTTATCCAAGAGTTAGCAGCCGTCAAGGAGATGTCCTCAAGCTAGCATGTTTGCACTTGGCCAAATTGTAAGTTTCAGAAAATCATTATTTGCACTCTTAGCTGTAAGAACTTGCCAGAAGCATGCTGCTAAATTCTTTCAAGTTTATCATAAGGTACATCATTTTCTACTAACTGGATTCAATTAGACTTTGTTTGTCAAAATACTTATTGGTGGACCATTCCCCCAAAACTATACAAACTAGAAACAGAACCATATTTCTAATATAAGCACTGTCTCAAGCAACCCAGTGATGCTCTAAGAGTAGTATGGAAACCGGAATTCCCATTTCAGAATAGAAATCCCTGGAGATACAGAGGAGAGTGTGTTTGAACAAATATCACATTTCTCATCATGTGGAACTATTGTTGAGTTATCAAATACTTTCAGTCTCCCAGAGCTATCTGGAGTACTCTCACCATGAGCAAGCACTGAAAAAGTGAACAGGGAGCTTGGACAGGTGACACAATCAGAATTTAGCCAAAAAAAGACTTTCATTCTAAGAATTCCACCGAATTCCACCGAATTCCCCATGGAAAAATTGTTATATTGGGAAATTTCCAATCAGCTTGGTTACTCTGTTTTCACACTACAAATCAAAGGGGAGACAGATCTAGAAGTAATGTTTCCTTCAGGTCATCAACATCAGAGGTAACTCACATTGATGTATAATTTTCAAAGGAGTTGTCAGGAATAGGGAAGCTCAGTCTGGGCAGTAAAAAAAGACTGCACACCTTGACAACTACCACACAAAAAATTTTAAGCACGTTTTTTAGAATCAAAGCTGAGGGCAGGACCCTGAAGCTTACCCACAAAGTTTCTTGTCTTTTTCTTAGGTCTTCCTGCTGACCTTTCCTGTTTACAAACATAGTCTTTCAAGTCGTTCAGTTAACGAAGTAAGGAGTCTAGAGAAGCAGCCTCATTCATTATATAACACAGATTTATCTCCAAGCATAAGTCACTGATCAGTTGTTATGATCAAAGGCTTAAATATTTAACTTTACTTAAAGACAAGTTATGCTAAGGCCTTTCCCTGTCATTTAACCTGGGAGCTGAAACTCACCCTTTATATTCAGCCATTCACATCAGGAGTTTTCTGGGTTTAATTTTTGGGGGTCCTCCCTGTCCCCCACTCCCCATTTCATCTTTCATCATATATATTTTTCACAATCAGATCTTTGTGTTTGAACTTTGGTAGTGTAGAATAGAGAACTAAATTGCCTTCTGAAATCTTTTCAGCTTATATTTTGCAATGATCAAATTCCTTAATGGTATCTGTTCAACATGATCATGTTTAAAAAGATGGCACTGGCTTGAAATCATAAAAGCAGAACTATTTGATTATTGGAAATCCTGGAAACTATGCTAAGGCACATGGAAACAAATAACAGACTTGGAAACATGCAATGCTACAGGCTTGGGGAAGAGTGGCTGGAGACCTGCCTGGCAGAAAAGGAGCTGGGGGTGTTGATCAACTGCTGGCTAAATACATGAGCCAACAGTGTGCCCATGTGGCCAAGAAGGCCAACAGCATCCTGGCTTGTATCAGGAACAGTATAGTAAGTATAGGAAGTAATCATCCGCCTGTACTTGGCACTGGTGAGGACCCATCTCAAGTACTGTTTCCAGGTGTGGGTCCCTCACTACAGTAAAGATGTTGAGATTCTGGAGCAAGTCCAGAGAAAGTTAACTCCATTGACTTTGTTAACATAAGAAGGACATGGACCTGTTGGAGTGACTCAGAGGAAGGTCATGAATATGATGGCTGGAGCACCTCTCCTATAAAGACAGGCTGAGAGATCCTGGAGAAGGGAAGGCTCTGGAGAGACCTTCTAGCAGCCTTCCGGTACCTAAAAGGGCCTACAGGAGAGATGGGGAGGGACTCTTTATGGGAGGTAGCAATAGGACAAGGGGTAATGGCTTTAAACTGGAAGAGGGGAGATTTAGACTAGATACCAGCCAGAAATCTTTCACTGTGAGGGTGGTGAGGCACTGGAACAGGTTGCTGTTGATGCTCCATCCCTGGAAGTGTTCAAGGCCAGGCTGGACGGGGCTTTGAGCAACCTGTCTAGTGGGAGGTGTTCCTGCTCATGGCAGGAGCATTGGAACTAGATGATCTTCAAGGTCCCTTCCAACTCTAAATATTCTATGATTCTATGAAAGATTTTTGGTTTATTCTGTTTATAATATATTCTTTATTTAGGCAGTTTGCAAGAGAAGAAAATTAAATGCAATTATAGATACTGTAAAACAGAGGAGATAACTGAGACAATTTAGCTACTAAGCTCACCTAAAACACAAAATAGGCAGAAATCATTATTATTTTAGGTCAAAGGCAAAGACATGATGTGTAAAAGACAATATTAAAAAGTGAAAATGGGATATTATAGTTTTACATTGATTTGTCTTAGGAGGAAGCTATACTATTTTAATAGTTGCGTTCTTTCTGTTAGGGAAAAATTTAAAAATACCACAAAACCCAACAAAAAAACATCAGTACATTTCCGAACAGCACATACATGGAGAAGAGATGGATGATTTATAAACTTGAAATCCAAATCAGTGGAGGGAGTTTTTATATAGCAAGTGTAAAACTTTACAAATTATTGTTTAGTCACTTCTTTCTCCTACAGTACACAATTTTTCAGTACCATATTTTTTTCACTTCCCTCCTCCCACATAATAAATCAGCAATATTTTCTGGCATTTTCCAGGGACAACAGATGCAATATTCACATTGCTTTCTGATAATACTGAAAAGTACCTTAGGCAGTAAATATTCAGCTTTGCTGCCAGCCATTCTGGTTTTCTATTTTTTATATATATATATTTGTACTTTATGGATATCTATATTTATATAAGCTATAAATTTCCTCACATGCACTTAGATACATCTATGTTTAAATATCTATTGAAAGATAAAAAGCAATGTTTTAAATGTTTATTCGCTCTTGTTATAAAATGCAGACACTTAAAATATAATTTTATTAAAATATTAAAGAATCTTAATTTTTGGTGTGATGTCACCACTTGTGTAAATCTAGGGTTGAAAAGAATTTTCCTGCAGTCCCTCAGTCAGTTTGATCTTGGCTGCAAATTTTCATTGAGTGCCATCATACTTGGCAGTTGATTATCCAAACCGGAACAAAATTACATGGGTTTCAGGGGATGCTTTTCAGATGCAGCTCTGATCCAGTTCTCACTATAACTAAGACAGGTGAGTTGTGAAATCTAACTCATGAGCCTCATTAGCCTGTCCACTTGCTAGCAAGTGGAGAACTTTTTTTTTTTTCCATTTCCCCCTGAACTGTAGCTGTTGATCTTCTAAAATTACTGAATGTCTAGAGTTTGAATTCCACGGATGTATCACTGTTCCAAACAATTCACAAAGTTCTGGACAACTGTTGTGACTGGAGAAACAGGAAAAATCCTCATGGACATGATTTTTCCGTAAGATAGAAGACATTATAACTTCATAGCAAGGCTTGGTTAGGTGGTACATACGAATACACAGGCATGTTGTGAGAAGATTTAATACTAAATTTTATAAGAAGGGTTAAGAGTTCTTTGTTGGTCACAGTAAAGATTCTTATGTTGTAAAACCTGGAAGATTTGGGGCGTGGGGAGGACGACACACAGAAAAAATGGGGTAAAAGCATGATAATTTCTATGATAAGTATCAAAACATGAAAAAATTCTATGAAGACTACAACATATACTAACCATTAATATGACTACAAATTTATCTCTTTTCTTTCTGTTTTAGAAGTGCCTTCTCATTTTAACATCAAAATGCCTTTGTAAAGTATTTTCTAGGAAGTTCTGCTAAATGCAGTATTTGCCCTTCAGTTGCAGATCAAGAGAAGAAAGAAAAAGAGATAAGAGAAAGAATTATATACAAAGATATTTATTTAAAGAAAAGATTAAGAGGAAAAAAATCTACAGCTATTACACAGAGCACTTTTGGTTGTGATGAAATACCAATATCAATTTCACCTATTAAACAAATATAAGTAAACCATTCTCCTAGGATCTGCAATGGGCCAAGTATTCTTGGCAGAAGGAGGAGGTACTAAAAGGTGATTCCTCTTTCTTTCCCCAAAAACAAGCAAGAAATGGTAATTCTGAAAAGTGTCAAATTAAATGTCTCTGTGACTGAGAAAGCCATTTAGAGTTTATTACTTTTTTTAAACAGCGCTATAGATTTTGTATGTGGTTATACCCAAAGTTACGCGTGATAATGGAAATCCAGTTTGAGATGAAAACTTATGGGAAGCAGCATGGTCCAAGGGACAGGGAATTAGACATGGTAAAATAACTTGGGATGTTACTGTAGTCTTCTGTGACTTTGAGTAAAATCACAGACAGAACTTAGTTTCCCTATCTGCAAAATTCAAGAGAGATACTTCTTATCCTTTGTCATGTATTTTGACATCTCTAGATAAAAGGCATAAAGGCAGATAAGTAATATTAAATTCTTTATTTGTGATGAATGTAATGATCTCCATCTGTACAACTTTCTATGATTTTTTTTTAAATCTGAGTAGATAGTTACAGGGAGTTTCAAAATCCAGCTTTGCATTATGCTAAGCAATATTATTTTAGCAAGAGAAAGAATAAAAGATCATTACACTTGACAGTTCCAATTGATAATTCATCCCATCAGAAACAGGTTTTTTAAAGTGCTTATAGGGTTCTTCCTCCCTCTGCGTGTCACTCCATTGACAACAGAAGGATGATTAACTTACAATAGGTGCATAACTTTTACACAGCTGCCGTTAGCTGAGAAGAGCTCTGTAAACCCAGAAAACCAGGATTTGGGGTGTAAACTCACAGCTTTTGGATTTTAACTTACAGAAGTGCACAGTGTTTACAGTTCCATTTTTTACTGTGTTTAGCTTCAAAATTGCAAGTGTGAATCTACTTTTCTAGTATCATTAATGTGATTATGTGGGGAGTTGAATTTTACTGCTGGGGTGCGTTACAAAATCATATTTTTAATTGGGGGGATAAAAACATACTAGAGGTTATAATGTAGGATCTTGATCTGTGTATTTTGAGAGTTTATTGCCAATATTTAGCTTTAGCTATGAATGTAATGATCTTCTTCTGCACAACTTTCTATGAATTTTTTTTTTTTTTTTTAATCTGAGTAGTAGTTACAGGGAGTTTCAACTGTAAGGACAACTCCTCTCAGTTGTCTGGAGGAGCTATTGACCACTGAGCCACTGCTTAAGGGACTTCTGGGGAATCAGTGTCAATTACTTTCTTATTGGGGGTATAAATGTAAGCTTGATATAGTTATTAGTGAACAAATCTTAAACTGTCTTAATATTATTGATTCCTTTCTGTTTTTTAATGAAGTTTAAAGAAATCCACAAAAGCCACAGATTCCATTTTTCTCTTTGTATGTCTAGCATTATGGCTTCTCTTTAACCCTTTAAAATCTTAAAGAATCCATGTGCATATAGGTAAGTACTTAGGTACCTAAATGAAGTCCCTCGCTATTTAGTATCAACCCACTTCAGAAAAAGAAAATAACAAAAAGTATTCCAGCCAACTATGCATATAAAACCTGAGTACTAATATATGCTTCTAACTCCTTTATAAATAAAATATAATTTTCCACTCATTTACAAATATACACAATTGTCCATGCCTAGAGCTGCCTTCCCTTTTGAGCTGAAAAGTTCGTATAAATAATTCTCTCTATACAGTTCAGCTACTCAAAATAACAAAGACATTTTAATATTGCTAACCTAGCTAAGGCCAATATTTGTTCTGCAGCAATAGCGTATGTTGTTTTCTTCTCTACAACATTTTGAACTGTTATAGAGACATCTCTATATTAAAATGAATGGATTTAGAATCAATTCAACATTTATATTTTGATCACATTTTCTATCACATACCTGAAAGGATGCATTCTGCTGGTGATAAAGGGCTACAGGAAACAATACTGATTATTTTGAAATCAAATGACTAGGTTGAAACTGTTTTAGGTGGAAAGGAGCCTATGATGCCTTCATTTGCTGGGTGCAGTCAAGTCACTGATACAATGACCAAGTAGGTAACAACTCAAGGTGTAAGTGCAGCAGGACTGGGTGTTTGACCTTCCCAGTGCTCAGTGAGGGGGCGGGCAACTCCTCATGCCTCTCACTGCTCCCTATACTGACAATGGGGTTAAAACAATTTCAATTAGAGTTGAAAACCCACACCTGCACAATTACGACAGCGTGGTGGTCCTGTCTTGCTCATCTTTTCCCTGACCATCTTTGCAGAGCAGCCAGGAAATCTCTGGAAACTTTGTTCTACTGTTTTTAATTATACCATGGCCAAGACAATAACAGTAAATAACCATATTTCAGAACTTCAGGGTGACTCTGTCTCCTATATACTGACCCCATGCAAGGGCAATCAATAAATTTTAAGGAGACGCACTCACATACGGAAGGGCTAAATGATGAAATCACACAATAAAGGTACTAAATGCCATATACTAATGCAGATATCACTTTATGTATATGTAATGCAATGATATGTAATATTATAAGCATATGCATTTGCATATTATTTCAGGTGTGGCCTAATAAGTGCTGAATACAATGTAATAAGCATCCCTTGGTCTCCTGGTTGTTCTCTTGCTGATGCAGCCCAGGACACAGTTTCAGCTTTTTGGCTGCAAAAGCAGCCATGCTGACTCACATTATGTCTTTTCCTTGGCCTATCTGCACTTAATGTACAGGGAAACAACAGTGCTGCTGCCACTAATGGTGGTATTATCCAAACGGAGTAAGTTTATGTGCCCTTGTTCTTCATCATCATTACCAACACTATCAGGAAGCTTTCTACACATTTGTGAGATACTGGGAGTTTTGTTCATAAGAGGCAGATGAAGCTGCACTACTCATTCTATTTAGCTATATTATACCAAAACACATAACAAATACAATTGCCAAGGGAAAGCAGTGTAAGTCCCTACGTCAGAATCATTCTGTGGACTAACACAATAATTGGGATGACTATTTTAAGGTCAGAAGGACGTTTTGACATCACTTGGCCTGGCAAACATTAGCTGCCCATTAGATAGGTTGAATAGAAGAAAAAAAGCTCAATTACAGTACTATCAAACTCAGTCAGTACTACTAAAAATGCATAATTTTGCACTTTTATAGTTTTCATTAATATATTTTAATTGTTTGGTGCTCCACATTAACTGCATTTGGCCAATTATCAGTATTTATTTGTAACACTATTCTTGTATTTCTAATATACTGGCAGATATTTTCAACAGGTAAAAGGCTATATATCCACATGAATCAAAACATTAAAAACCAAAAATGTTAAGTTTATTAAAATGAAACTATTTAAAATTGTGCTTTAGACATAAACCTGTCTTAGACATTTCCATAACCTTTTTTGTCCCTACAGACTACATTTTGACAATTCTTCTACATAAGTTTAAAAGAGGATTTGAGAGTTTCTACTTCAGAAATTGTATTGTTCTATTACTTCCGGGGTTTTCTCCTCCACAAAAGATTTGTAGTCGCTTACACTGCTGAAGGTCATGGATGGTTTTATCATCCAGTCAAGCAAATAACCAGAATTTGGCCAGGCAGCAGAATGTCATTTTTCACGTTCTGCAGCTGCCTGCCACAGAGAGATGATCAGGCCTGGGGACTTGATTTTAATTAGTCTCTCCTCTCCCTCAAGTTACCTTCCCTTGATTCAAAAAGGGTCAAAAACTGACCTCATCCATGACTGCAGAGTTGTTTGGAAGTTTTAATAATAATCACCTGAAGGTGGGATTAAATGCCTCAAATCTTCTTAAATGTCAACCACATACATTGTACTCAATTAAGGGTGGGGGTGGGAAGGGGAGAAATCACATTAACTTTAATTTTTAAGCTATTCTTGCTCCATAAGAGAAATCTTCTCTTACCCAACACAAGATGCTTACATATACATGCCTTCAAATAAATGTTTGTGCAACAGAGAAAGTGACAAAGTCAATAATAATATAGCATTTTGATACAAAAAATACATCTGGTTTAGAAAATCAGTGAAAATGACCTGAGGGTCATTTTCATCATCTGATTATGATCCTTAACACACATGCTTTATTTACAATTAATAATGTTTACAACTTCCCACTGAGACTCATCTAACAATGGCAAATAGTCCACAGTGACTATGGACTGGCCTTTTGGCAGGTGCAAGCAAAGATCCTCTGCCAGAATGACACTTTTCTAGGTCAAAATAAAACACTGTAATGTGTAATTCATCCCTGTGTTCATGCTAACCAACTGAAACACCTCAAACTGTTATCAGCTCTTCCACACCGTCCAGCAAGGTTTGACTTTTAATTATCATCTACAATTGTAATTGAATCAAGACAAGTATCTTAAAGCAGTAACAGAAGTCTATCTAATTAAACTTAAGTAGAATTAATTTTCCAGTGAGTTATAGAGCCTAAAACTCAAGGATAGATATTAGTTCAGGAACTTAAAAGCTATTTTTCCTTTGCAAAACCTGTAACCAACTTTCTCCCTTCCTGCTGGGCAAGAAGCCATTGCCCTTCTGGAAGCTCTAGCTAGAAGAGAGCAGCATAGTGAAGAGCTCTGATTTCTCTGCCTTACACGCTGCAGAGAGAATAGCAAAACTGTCCTTCACTCCTTTGACAAAGGTAAAACTATTCACTGCAGGAGACAGGCTTTTATTGCTCAGCTTGAAACTAAAGAGGAAAAAAAATAACCACAGAAAATAACACTACTGTCTATGTTCAATAAAAATATAAGGAAGGCTAAAGAATATATAAAGATATAGATAAACAGAGACAAAAATAAAGCTACAGATATAAGGAGATGAGGAAGCAGATCTGGAGAAGAATGTAATGAAAATTAAACATTAATAATGCAATGCCTATCTTACAGACAAAGGTATTTTTACTCTGAAAAGGATTAGAGAGAGGGATAAATAGTTCATAGCAGCTGTTTGACATATCACTAAATATACCTTACTGGAAAATACTGCAGTGGCAGTGAGATGGAAGGAGAAGGTGATAAGCACGAGAGCAAGAAAATTTAAGGATTTCAATAGTTGGACCTTTTAAAAATATTGATATTCCAAATTTGACTGCATGAATATAATTTACTCTAAAAAACATATTCATTAGCACATTGGTTGCAAAATTCTCAAATGCAACAGAGCTATAAAGAATTATTATTCTGAAAACCTCCTGAAACAAACAAATTCACCTGATTTTCAATAAGGTATTGCAAATGCCAAACATAAAAGAAAGTGGTTGGAAAAAAAATGGCTGTGCCATGAAGTACATAATAAAGGAAATCCCATGTACAAATATGAGGAAAAAGTATGAATCTGGAGAGAGCAGATCACAGCAACCTGAATGAAGCATTGACACCTCCCAACAGACACTTCACTGCCCCTACCACCGCTTAGATATTTTTTTTTTTTAACATCTTACTGAAAAAAACCCAAACAGTCAGCAGATCACTCCAGATAACTTTAGGTGTAAGCCAAGATGTGAACCTACTGGATGTGTACTTCTCTCTGTCCTTTGGGCTGGTTTTCTGTACTGACCTTTCTGCCTGCATCCAGAGTTTCAACAGCATACCTGTGTATCAGATAAGACTGCTGCTTTTCCACTTCTTTTTCTCACACAAGCCTAACCTTCGTACCAATCTGAAAACCAGAATCCAGACTGACTTTACTGAAGTAAGAAGCTTATTCTACCTGGTTATGAAGCATTTACTGTATACTGGCAGTTTATTTACTTTAGGCTGGAAGTAAAGAACTAGACTCATGTTTCATTTTTCCCTTTAAGTTGTTCAAATTATGATGAAGTTTTTTTCCAAACCATCCTCTTTCATTACTTAGCATAATAAAATCTCATTCAAAAAGAGATTATTTTTGTTGTTTTTCTTAATCCGGACTCCTAAATGAAGTCCTCCTGCAGTTAACTCTATATTAAATTACCTTCCTAATGTATCATAGGATTCATCTACGTGAGAACACTTTCAATTTAACTGTTCACAATTTGATTTAGTTGAATACATCCTTGCTTTATTTCAATTTATCTTGTTATAGTTTAAGTTAATGGGGAATTGACTGAAGTTCTGGCTCAGCTGCACAGAAACAAACAGCTGTAGTGATTTAAGATGTTCCTGTTCTCCAGCTGCTCACTCTGTCCCTCTGCCAGATATTACTGTCCCTAGAAATTCACCAAAGTGAGCCCAGCCACCATAGCTGTCATTTGTGCATATTGATGTGAATACATCTTCATATATTTTCTCTGTTGAATCTACTACAGGAGCAATAACCTTCAGAGAGCGGACAGAACAGGGCATGGATATTGTCAGATTTGTAGGTGGCTTTCTGCTGCTTACTTCTTGCCGAAAAACACTGTTTAACACCCTGCAAAGGAGACCTTATTGAAATTGTCCTTCCACAGACAAATATTTCACATAACTAATAGATTTGTCTGCACGCAAGGTTCTGCTTGAATTCCTTGCTCTCATGGAAACTGCATGTCTTATATCTGCCAGGCCCATTGAAGCTCTTTTCAACACCAAAAATGTTAATTGATTAAAACAATGGTAAGAGATTAAATTCTTGATTCCAAAAACGGGAAACAAAGTTACCTCGTTGCTCATTAAGATACACCTTTAACATAATATCATTAAGTGATCTCCCTTTCAAGATCCCATACAGGATTTCTTTGTGAACTCTCCTAGAGGAGAAGGCAAGGGGATGAAGCAGCTCTCCATTCCTGAGCAGTTACCTTTAAAAATTGATCTTTAAGAGGGGAAAGGAAGAGGGTGCCTATCTACTCAACACTTCAAGTCTGGGACTAGTTTGTTCCGAGAAGTTTTGTGTATCTGTATCCTTGTTTCCTTGCTCAAGACAGGAGCCCAGAAACACATTGGCAGAGGGGTTATTTTTAGAATAGTCTTCCTGCCCTTCACAACATTTTCATATTTGGTGGAGTATTTTTATAAAAGGAATGTGTATCTTTCGAAAGTTATCATTTTGCTGTCAGATCTCCCAAAAGACTATTCATGGCACAGTACAGGTGATAGCTTATGCACGCCAAGTATTTTCTCCAAAATCATCCTCCCACCAACATTTCCGGGCTCATGATGTTATAGCAACTACCTAAACTTCCACACAGCCAGATCTGCCTTGGAGCCCATCTGTCACAACTCTTTCTAAAATTATATTGGTGACTCTTCAGAGAAAATAAGACTTAATGTGAGAGGTTGTATCATTTAACAATTTCATTTTTTTAATAGATATATTGACTCTTTAGGCAAAGTCATAGGGAGGATGGAACAGATCTAAAATGACTAAAGATTTTTATACTGATTCTAGCAATAGATGACTCCTGTGAAATGCAAGTAATTATTATGGCTCAACATGCTGTTAACCACTACCTACCAAAATCTCCTGATACTACAGCAGACTTCAGGTTTTATTTCTTTTTCCATGTATTTATCCTTTTCCATTAGAACACAAAGGTTATTTCATATTCTACAAAGCAACTTCAAATGATTATAGGCATCTAACTGCACTGAGGCTCCAACATCACTTCACACTGTGGTCTTGAAAACACTTGTTTTCTGAGGGCTATTATTCTTTAGGTTCTACAAAATTATTTATTGCCTGGAGTGCATTTTCTTAACTGATTAGCTGACAAAACTACATTGTGCAGAAAAAAAAATAATAAAACAATTCTACTTCTGCTTTCATGTATTTTTTTTTTAAAAACAGTTATTAAACTTTAATAAAGATGCTTATTACTGTAACTCTTCCCTAAAAAGTCCAAAAGCTAAACCAGAAATCCTTTAAAATAATCTCACCATCTCTAATACTTTATTTTACAGCCTTGAAGATATGCTTATGTTAGATGCAGGAGTCCTTTTTTTAAAAAAAAAAAAAAAAAAAAGAAATTGCATTTTTTAATAATTTTTTTTTTTAAGAAAGATATTTAAGATAGCAGCCTTTTGTAAGGCTAAGAGAGAGAAAGGTTTTTCTTATGTCTCCCCACTCCAGGAATGAATAGTGTTATCCCAAGGACTTCCAGCCTTTTTCTCTTTGCATGGTCTACTACTAATAATATACAATAAATCAAGAGCAACCTCATCCAGTACTTTTCTGCTGACACACTAGACTCAGAGTCACAGGAGACTTTGTTTCCTTGTTTTTATCCACCATCTTTACAAGAAACAATTGCCGCCAAATTATCTTCCCAAAAGTTCTTCACCCCTTTGGCTATCGCATCTCAGCATAAGGTAAAATATCACATACTGTATATCTGCATTGAATAAAAGCACTGTACAGCATCTGAGCTAGTGTGGAACAAAGTTGGAACATTTAGACAGTGAAATGCAGTATGATACAAAGGAGCAGTTGTAGTTTGCTTGGCTAGGTCAGTCCTGCTCCTTAAACTAACTTACTCCTGCTTAACAAAGAACCCTTTGGTAAAATCCATCTGCATAATCTCAAATTATATAGATAGAAGTGCCAATGAGAAAAGAGCAAAACAAACCTTTTGCAATTGAAGAGGAACCAGTGTTATCTTGCTTTAAATCACAAGGGGGCGCTTTGTGTTATAATGTGTGAATTATTTAGCAATATAGGTAAAAATGGTAAAATGTAAATAATATTATATAGTGCACGTGTCTGAATAGGTATATATAAAAATATACATATATGTACAAAAGCATGAATTGATGCTGAAAATTAAAGTTGCCAAACAATGTTTCAAATTTATTCCACCCATTCCTCCTGTAATGTCAAAAAAAAAAAAACCAACCCAAAAATATAGATATGCTAAGAACAATTGGAATTTTATATCACAAAAAGGTGAAGAAACCAACTCATTTCTTTGACACATCCATGCCTTCAGATTCATCCTGCAAGAACATCGTTCCACCCTTCTCCTAGTCCATGTACTCCATTTGCTGATGCTTTACTCCACTCATTACAAGCAGAGCTGTATATGAATTGCTAATGCTCACAGAAAGGGAGACTGCCCACGTATTTCTACTGCAACACACTAAATGAACTCATAGGTAAAAAGAAAATGGAAACTGTTTATTAACAACACCACAGCACAGCACTGAGAAAAGCAAGTTTTGTTAAGCTTTATATAAAATAGAAGAGTGAAGTGAAAATTCAACATGAAAGGCAATTTACCGAGAAAACTGATACAATTTCATGAGTGGCTAGAGGGAGGAAACAGTCTGCTTCGTGGATTAAAAGACTGACAAATGTTTCTTAGGAATCTGAAGATGGACAGCACTAGATAAATGCTTAATACTGTTCAAAGGAGTCAATTATTTCCAAACCAGTAAATATGACTTAAGGTAGTATTTTAGATACATGTATTTGCTTTGTAACTACTTCAAGTACTTTCATAACAGCTTTTTCTACAGCACACAGGTACCCGGATATTGAAGACCAAACCTCATCCCAATTCCCCAAAATAGCATTAAGTCCCTATGTCCTTACCGGCTACTGCTGAGTTTCATTGAACTTCATCCAGGTCTGCAACTGGATGTAGAGTAGAAGTGGAAAGAAACAACAAAGATGGAGGATGGCCTCTTTAAATTTCCCCACAACTCATCTGCCCCACCTGCATTCCTCAACTGTTTCCCTAGATTGGTGAAGACTTACTCCATACCACAGAGTCAATGAATCTTTTCTTCCTTTTGTGAAAAAAGGCAGAATCTGATATGCAAAGCATTTAATAGTTTGGTTTCCCTGAATGCAGAGAAAAAACAGATTAGACACCAATATTTTTTTAACCTTGATTTTGAGGGGAAAAAAAGAGAAATACATTTAAAATGAGAAATTGTGATTGAGGGGGAAATAAACACTACAAACCATCTCTTCTAATGTTTTGCAGCATTTCAGCCATCTGCAAACCACCTTATAGCCTCCCACTAATCTGACTTTCTAATACACTGCAGGTTGACATCTATTGGCATCAGACTATAAAACTGCTTCAATCAAGATCTGTATAATCCTCATAACTAAAATGTCTTTGTTACGTTTTATGATCAAACATTTCTGAAAACACAGCCACCAGCCCCAGCAACCATTCAAGATGCTCTCAGGTGAGTTAAGGCACAATAAAAAGCACAGTAATCTAGCAAATCTCCTTGGAGAATGTGTTGTTTATCACCATGTCTGCAGACTCTTACACTACAAACGTATTGGCAACCATTTCTAGCAGATCATATACGAAGACATGAATGTAATTTGAAAAGTTTGGAGATGCACAGAAAAAGCAATCAACAACCTCAGTAGGAAATTTCAGGAAAAAGCAAAATGATTTGGTAAACATGAATGATTGTTATGTCCTTCAATGGAAAAAAAAGGGGAATTGAAGAAGCAATGACCTTTCGTACCCATCCTTCAAGTAGCAGTTTGTAGAAACTTTTCTATTGCCCATAAAATTAGCTAGAAGATAAATCTCACTATGGTGATTTGCTCTTTATAAATCCAAAGCCAGTGTTCTGAGTTCTCACTGTATAATTACTTCAATATAGATAAAGCATGAGTCATCTGTTCTACTCTAACCTTTGCATTTAAATTTTAATTTTATTCTTGCTTATCTTTTTCCTAAATTGATATTACTGTCTACTATGTTTATTAAAAACAACTTAAAGCCACAGTGCATGTCAAACTCTGCACTGAGGCAGCATTTGTTGTGTTATTTTAATTAACATGTCTCAGGGAGATTACAATTCTAATAATTTCTATTAACTATGTCAAAGTTTTCTTTTTCTTAAATGTCAGGTTTTGTTTCCCATTTCAAATTATGCCTTAATACCAAAAAGGCTTTTAGTAAATACTCTGCACACCCAGGTATGAAACTCAGAGGCACTGTCTTATTTTTCTGCTATCACAATCATGGTTGATTAGTCAGTGTCCTTAGCAGTTTCCCAAATTGATCTTTTCTTCCTCTCCCATTCTTAGTGAGACAACATTTCCACAATGTAGAATTCAGAAAAAAATAAAACACTGAATGGTTTAGAATGGTAACTATAGTACCTTCTAAAACCCAAGAAATGCATTCCTCAACCCAGAATGAGACCAGCTGGTTGTCCCCTTTCTCTCATTAATAAGCTTGTCCTAGAGCAAGGCTGTACTCAGAGGGAAATTAAAAAGTAAGTGCCCCACATCTAGACTACAGTGACAGAAGATTTTAAGGTTAAATACCTGGTTGTCTCCATACATTTTTGCCCATGGCTTACCACAATCCTTCTAACACATACTTGGGTAGTAAACTGGATCTCAGTATACTTAAAATGGGTGCTGGATGAGCTGTTCTGCACAGAGGAATCAGTTAATACCTTGTTTAAGTGAATTTCTTACAAGGCTTGGCCTAAGGTATCTAATAGCGGTTCTAAGCCACTGAAAGAAGAAGAAAAAACACACTGTCCTAGACTTAAGGGGGTTGTGGTTATTTTAAAAGGTGTCCTTTTTAACCCTCTCACTTCCTTTATAGTGAAACAACCATGGAATCTGGTTTCTTTCCCCAGCTATTTTGGATATGTAGAGTAACAGTTTCTGCTGATGGGAATAAACGAATCCACAACACTTATTCAGCTTTTTGAATGGGATTTCCCTTCTTCATTAAGTACTCTTTTCTTTTCCATGACCGATGGATATGAGTCGATCGGAAGAAGCACTACGCAGCAGTGAGAGTTTGGTGCTCATCACAGCTGTCAGGGTCCCCTGCAGAGAGCTGAAACTGGAGAAGGTTTTGCAAATCACTAGCAGAGGAAACAGACAAAGGTATGTCAGTCTCAAAGACTCCCACACACCACACTAAGACACTACATGAATAACTTTTTTAATGTCCTTTTTTTTTTTTTCAATTAAAGGATGAGTGGTCCATATAGTACCTTCAAAATAGCTTCACAGTCTGAAAGACTACGAGAGTCTTCAAGCTCTTAGGTTTTAGGCAGTGGGATGTACCGACATATGCAAGTTCACTACTGCTAATTAAATTCAATGCTGGTGTCTACCTGTTCCTTTGGAAATCCAAAGAAAACAAATTGGCTCTAGATTGATTTTTTTTTTTCACAGTCTTAAGGGGGGGGGGGAACTAAAAAAGAAAATGAGAAAAAGTAGATAGATATTTAATAGTAAGGTCAATCTTAAGTTCTATTGTTTGATAATGTGCAAACATTGAAAAGTAAACATTCCTTTGCAGATTTTTTTTCTTATAAGTAGAGGTCAGGATCTTTGAATGGAAAAGATTGAAGTGGTATCTATGAAAAAAATTCCTGAAGTCTTTTCACAAAGCTATAGTGGTTTGCCTCCCCTTTTGTTGTGTAATGCAAGAGAGACTACAAGAAAGAGCCCATTATTGTGCCTCTATCTGTATCCTTCAGATATGTTTAAAACCAAAAAAACTCCTTTAATTCTACCCATCTCATCTTTTCATTCTTACATAAAAGTACAGTATGCTTTCCATCCTCTTAATCACTTCTCACAATTTTTTGTTCAAGTCCTACAGTTTTTTTCTATTGTTTTCTGAATTTTGCTGAAATATGCTGATCCAAACAATCAGAGCCCTACAATTATTAGCAGGAATCTAGATGGGCTTTCAAAATTAATTTGCAGAGTTTTAACTCTTTGCATAGCTTTCTATATCATAGTAGGTATAACCTGCTGAAATCAGTACCAGAACCCTCTCTGAGTTTCACCTGAGAAGGATATCACTTTATTTTAAGTTTCTAACACACTGTTGGATTTTTTCCACTCATTTTCTCTAACTGGTTTTTTGTTTTTCTTGGCATTTTAATGTTTTCTCACTTTTACCCTTCTGGTGAAAAGAATGTTTGGATTTGAGAGTCCCTCAGCGCATGTTCAGAAAGTACATTTTGAAAATACACCACACCCAGGAATGAGGAGATGCAAGAGCTCAAGAGCTCTTTTAGCTTAAGAACTTACAAGTAGACACACACAAAAAATCAGCTCAAATCCATCAGCCTTTCTAGCAGTTCTTCAACAGATACTTTAGTAATATTGCCATTTGTTCACCCACCACTTCAGTCCTCCAGCAAGACATTCAGGATATTTTCAAGCACTACTCAAAATGGGGAGAATGGAGGTTGACTCCCAAGTGCAAGGCTGTGAAAAAAAAGAAAACGGGGCTCCTATGTGGTTACATGTAGTGTAGGTCAATATCAGTCCTAGTAGGTCAATATCAGTCCTATTAGAAATTGCAATCCTTTCCAGCTCAGCACAAACATCTCACCCCTCGGCTGCTGAGGTTTCCTATAGACACATTGAAAGAGTACAGACTGCCGTCAAACTCCTGTATTAAAGAGCTGAACTGACACAGACATGGGGTGAAGTATGGACTTCCCCTGCCCTCAGACTCCACTGTAACCCTAAGGAGACTATGACCCAAAGTCTTAGGCATCCTGAAGCCAGTTGATACTTGCAGGATTGCAGGGAGTGCTTGAAATGATTCAACAAAAGTAAGATTTCAGGCCACCAGAGACACATATATTTCCTATCCTTGTTTGCCTCGAGTCCCATTGGACTGAAGTAGCCAAGCAGAAAGGACAACAACCATAAAAACAGACAAAACAGTTATATTTTCTGAAACTCAAAATGCAATGCTGGCGTCACTTTCCTGTACCTGGCAGACAGTCTGGCAGAGGAGGGCAGTCAAGCAAGAGGAAAGGGAAGCAGATAAACGCGGTCTGCGATCTGTCCTCCTGGAAACTCTGTTGTATAAACACCATTTAAGAGTTCCTGACATCCTTTCAGACCCTTCTGGGGGAGCATTTAACAGGTGAAGGCCTCTCCTCTCACTAAATTAGACTCTGAATTTAGAAACACGCCAGTACCACCTATCTCACAACAAGAACTCTTAAGCATAACCTGGCCATAAGCCTGCATAGCAACTTAGTGAAGTAGAATTTAAAACATTTAATGGAATATGACAGCTTTCCCCAAATAATCTTTTCACTAATCAGAGAGATACTGAATTATTTTTAATAAGAACCAGACGTTCCCAGTTTTAGCCCAGATTTTGCTAAAATACAGTGTAAGAAAATTCTTCACATTTGACCAACAATTAAATTTTGCATTTCAGAATTCTAAGCATTCAAGATAAATAACAAAGAAGCCTTATGTTTCAAATGAGTTTCCAGTGGAAGAACTAAATGGCAACAGAGGTGAGGGAGAAGCTGAGGAAGAATCCATCTAGGCAAATTATTTTCTGTCCGTATCCCTGAGTTTAGTCTTCAGTGCATTTGTCCCTCTAAGTCTTTACCAAAGTTTGGAATGCGACAGGACTGGAACACAGTGGGACTAATAAATAAGTTAAATATTTTGATATTGTTTGTATGTCACTGCTGATCCTGAAGCAGTTTCTGGATTGATGGCACTGACTCGAACCTACAAGGTACATATAGATTTGGCACCATTTCAATCCCAAGCAAATTCTTACAAAGGAGAGTTAAAACACTTTGCTAAAAGTTGCAGTTTGGCAGAACCATATAATTAATGTCCTGTTGCTTTTCCATATTTTGTCAAAGTATTCAAAAGAATGTGATATGAAATTAATTATTTTTGTTTGCTTGCCATCTATCCAGCATTTAAATTGCAGGGTGGCTGCTGTGCTCAGGGTTGAATTGTCCCAGCACATTATATTTGTACAATTCCGTCTCTGTAGTACACAATCAGGCAAGGGAATAACACAAAGTTTTTTAATATTCTGTCTTTACAACAAGCAAACAACCTGTAAGAGTGGATTTCAAATTAACATACAGATGTTCTGTAAATTAGGGATATAATTATGTGAAGTCAATTACAATTTTCAATTACTTATTTCCTAAGGCTTTATATATTAAGCAATGTTAGGCATCCTAGGCTTCTAACTGCTCTCAGTCCTTTGCATCATCTACCACCAAAACCAAGTGACTCAAAAAAAAAAAAAGTTTTAAGAATATTGCTGGTAAGCAAAAGTGAAAAAATAGTTGTGTGTCAGCTTTACAATATATGTGTAGTGGTCTTAGGGCTCTTGGCCATCCAAAGTTTTTGCTATGCTGGTGATAGCAATTGAAAGCTGAGGACCTAGATATGTTTCTTTCATTCCTGGATCTGTTTATTTTAGGGTTTAATTGCAATATGAAATAAAGTTACTGATTAATAAAACAAACATGTGTGTGTGTTTGTGCATGCACCTTTCTCAAATTTTGTTCACGGCTTGTAAGTAATAAAGAAGTGGAAGTCAATTAACTATATTGAAGGTAATCACAAGCCCATAAATTCTTTTTACTGTATTGAGTCACAGCTTTGCATACTAATGGATCACATTCATTTCATAATATTTTATTTTCTAGAAGTTTTCTGTGCAACATGGTAAGTACATAAATTGAAGAATTCTTTTTTTAGTGGCTATTGGAAAAAAAGTAGTTATGAATTTTAAAAGAATCATTGTTTCCTTGATTTTAAGAAAGTCCTACATCTTAACACCCATGCATCGCACGTTCAAAGGGAGCACTGTAAGGAAATATCTGCCATTTCCATGACTGGAGCCAATTCAAATATTTTCTGGAATTAGAAGATTCAACAAAAAAGACAGACAATGACAAAGGAAAGGTGGCGGGTCCATTTAGGACATCATATTTTACAATAACTGCAAACTTCTTGGAGAATGTACAAAGGGAAACCACAGCCACATTGAAGAGATAGAGAAAACATCCTACAAGAGAAGATTTTTTGTTTACTCAGTACAAAAAAGGGTGTGTAGTTACATATTAGTCAAGTACAGTGTGAGTAATGCCAATATTGAAAGGACCTTAGAGGGTTAAAAGAACACCTCTTGGAAAGGAACTTTATTTTATTCTGCAAATAAATGAGAAGAAGGGACTGGGATATTTCTTTAGGTGTCCTGTCAGGCAATTCTATGATTCTTTAAAAAGAAGATGGAAAAGCAAATCTTAAAATGAAAGAAGCCTGAAATGACTTCATCTGCTTTTTTTACAAAAGGTAAACAACTTTCATTTCTAAGTTACATAAATCATAATTGCCTATATATTTGTTACACGACTGCAAATAGCAAAAAAAGTATTTAAATTATGAATGGCTACAAGAATTGCCATGTTTCTCAAACAAGTCACTGAATATCCTCAGCACAATGCATAAATGTCTCTATGTACTAGCGACCAAACTCATTGTTAGTATTATTTCTGCTATTCACTCATTACAGCCCAGTTTTGGAATATGAAATGTTCCTGATAAAATTAGAGTTTTCATCAGTTGCATACTGCCAGCTAGCAAAGCAAAGAATAGACAAAATGGCCATTTCTATTTCATATTGCTTAATATCCATCACTTTAATGGAAATGAGATAAAGTAGATAATGGTAATAAGAATAGTATTAGCAGCACACACATATATTACATATTTCTCAGAGGTACCATTGTTGTACCATTTACATTGTTAATATTAAAATGTCTCAAGCAGCACAACCCAATGTAACCAATACTATAAATATTACCTTTAATATAAAAGAGTTGAATGAGCTTTTAACCTTGAATTTGATACAATGTTGAAAATAACTTTTATACTTCTATGACCTAGCTCGTGTGAAGAGCTAAGTACTTTTTCCCTCAAATAAATCTTTCTCCAAAGTAAAACTTCCTTGGACTATTCTTAGCTGTAATATCTATTGCACATTAAGTGATCATAGACCTTTTCTGTACTACTTGCAAGTGTAACTCAGAGGCAGAAATGTCAATTTAGATGAAGCCTTTGTAGGTAATATTAAATACTAAGATGAAGCCTTTGTAGGTAATATTAAATACTAAGAAACACTTTAAGAAATGTTCCATTTTAGGGTTATTTCATTAAAAAAAAATGTTGAGGAATGTTCAAATATCCCGAGTCCAAGTAGAAATGTGATTCAAAATGGCTCTTGAACTAGAATACTTTACCAAAAAAAAGGAAAAAAAAAAAAGGAAAAGGGAAGACAAATGGAGGGAGTTTGGATTCTTCAAAATAGGCAGCACCTGGATCATAAAAACATTCAGGTTGGAAGAGCCCTCAGGAGGTCGCTAATCCAACCTGCTGCTCAACCTAGGGTGAGCTGTGAGAGATCAGATCAGTCTTCTCAGGGCTTTCTCCAGTTCATGCCATGTATTTGTACCCTGTTGGGCTAAACACTGAGGACAAGAACTAGAAAAGCAGAGAAATGCATTTCTCACCCAGAGTGCAGTTCTGTGGAAAGGAGCTTACGAGGAAGCACATCTTCACTTTGCTCATCCAAAGGCAACAGAGTCAGGAATAAGGTAAAAATGGGAAGTCTGACCACAAAAAATAATGGTGAGGTTAAGGAAGAAGGCAATCATTTTACCCTATAAGTAGAGTGCTGCAATATGACCAAGGAAGAAATGGCAAGGCAGAGTTTGGGTAAATGATAAACAGAAAAATCAGCGCAGGAGAGAAGTGAACTCATTGTCAAATGATATGAGCGGGAGATGGACATATAGAGTATATTGTATCATCTGACCCAGCCTGATAGCATAACTATTTTTATAAAAAGATATTTGATGTGGGATACTTTTAATTTCCATTTAACTAAATAACTATGGAGGAAAAAACTTCATATTTTCTATTTTTTTTAAAAAAGAAAAAGATACCTCAATTTAATAGAGATGAGACTAAGCAGATAGTACCATCAGATATACATGCTGAAAAATGCAGAAAAATTGGACAGAATCTTCAATACAAATTTGAATGACTATCACTGTGAAGAACTAGATAACCATGAGGTTTAAATATCAGACTTAGGTTAGCAATTAAGAGTATGAAGCTCAACTGCTTACACTAGGGTCTATTGATAAGAATTTGTTGTCAGATAGTCATCAGGTGCAAATGGTAGTGAAGACTTATTACTCTAACTAAGTATAATCTACCAGTATAATGTGCCTGCGAATAAGGCAAATGCAATACCAGGAGTGTCGGGTGAGCAGAGATAGGAAATATTAATGGTACTGCATAAGGCAGTGGTGAGTTTTCATCTGGAACGCTGTGCGCTTCTTGTCATTTATGTTCAAGAAAGAGGAATTTAAATAAGTAAAGCAGAGAAAAAGGAGTAAGGCTGCTGAAAAAAAGCTAAAAATTAAGCTGGGATTTTGTAGTTTTAGCAAAAGGAATGCTGAGAGGGGACATTGTAGAACTACTATGTTGAACGATATGAAATGAAACTATAAGGAGTAAGATTTATTTAAGATGAAGGACACTGTTGGCAGAAAATTAATCAGGTATGAATTGGCTAGAAATAAATACAATCAAAAAAATTGCAAAATTTCTGACAATAACAAGACTGGGGTTCTGAAAGAGCCCTACAGGAAGTGTTGGAGCAAAAATAAGCCTTAATTTTAATGAGAATCTTCATGGATTCACAAGCAGGACTAAAAGATGTCTGCAATAGTGGGGGTCTGGCCATAAGAAACATAAGAGGCTTCTTTTTTGCTTGTTATTTCTTCTCTCACCAATTCATATATAGGCATGCATCACTTTTTTATCAGTGTGGTGCTTTCACTCCATATGCTGAGACACAAACTCCATGGTGCAAAAGGAAGAATAGAAAGTCTGCTATTAAGAACACAGATACTGTTTTGTTTTTCATAAAATTCTATCATGGAGTGATACAGCAATCAGGAAAAAAAAAAAAAAATCAACTTCAGATCTCCCAAGAATGACATTAAAAAGCTAAGCAGCACTTAGTCTTCTTTAAGATGTCATTTCTGTTCAGTGTAACTGTTAGACGCTTAATGCAGATGGATGGGCCAAGCAGACTCTGCGAAGACAAAATTTCCTCCTTTACATCCACTCTAAAAGCTTTTAAAATCTCTCTGTCAGGAACAATTTGACTGCATATCAATTGCATTCCCCTACTACTTCAAAACTTATAATAAAGGAATATCACGAGGAAGAAAAAACACATTTTGATAACTCTGACAGTAAAATGAAACACTGTCAATCTAATCGGCTGGAAAGCTAAGCCTGTACATTAACCTCACTCTGCTCATTAAAGTTTTCATTCAATTAAAATAGCAGCTGGGATACGTCTGAGTGATGCCAAAATGACATGCTGCCAAGAGGTTCATTTCTGGTGTTTCTCTGTTGACCTCATGAAGAACGGTCTCTGGGACTTCAAAGTTCTTTAGGGCATCCACACAGTTTATATAATACAGATCAACTAACAAAATATAAACTGCTTACCTATATCCTTGACACAAAGGATGTGCAGTGCCTATAAGTAAGAAAAAAGTCAGACATTTTCCTATTATTTTAAATACACAGTCTGAGGTTTTATACAGCTCTTCTTTAAGTACAGGATTTATACAGATAAAACCACTCTGTTTTGAAAATGAAAGATCTGGAATAGTTCTTATGTCACATTCTTCTACTTTATTCCTTTTAGTTTTCTTTTACAAATTAGAGAATAAGATACACAAAGTTCAGAATTTAGCCTGGAGTTCTCAAAATAACAACAACAACAAAAAAATATTAATCAGTTTTATCCACAACACTATGTATTTATCAACATACTAAATTTCACCATTTCCCAAATAGCTGTATTCTATGTATCAGGAAAATTATAATTCTCCTCACACAGTCTCAATTTAGCTCATAGTTTTCATAATGCCTATAATAAATAGCAATAATGGTGGATATTTCCAAAGGACAAACTAGTGGCTTTATTCTCATTTCAAAATACTGCCTAAGCAAAAGCAAAAATATAATAAATGCTAGACATGCAGGGAAGGCTCCATTAAAGTCAATAGTTATACATAAAAATACATAAAACTGGGGAAAGAAGAATAAAGAATGTCTTTAGATAATGTATGAGAATCACAGTGTGAACCCTCAGCAGAGGTACATCTACAAAGAGAAGTTAGGCAGGAAAACCAATTTTTAACTTGCCATTTCAAGCTAAAGGGGGAAAGTAAAAATTTCATAGCATCAGCATTGTCTGAAGAACTCTTTTGTGCTTAAATGGTATGTTCTGAACAATTTTAAAGTTCAAAGTATGGATATTAGCATCACAATCCATTGCATCTACTGCTTTCATTTGTGAATGGAGGTTGTTATTTAGCAGGACTGTCAATTTGGTATGTTCAGTGACCAATCCATTGCTTAAAAAAAATAGGTCTTATTAGTCAAAGGGTAATTATTTGCATTATTTTAAAAAGCTTTAAAAAGTGATATTTTTTCATGGTTTAACAAAGTTGCGAGAATCTCTGAATTTCACCCGTGGACCAACTCATTTGGTATGAAGGAGGGAAAAAAAAAAGAAAAGTTTTCTATTGTCAAATCTTTATAACAAGTTTTGTTTTAAAGAGATGTTTTACGGAAATAATATAAACTTGTAAATAATCAGGATTAGCAATAGCAGTGCTGATCTGAACTGCAAGTATGCTCATAAAAGACATCAGTGACACTTCTAAAACATGTATTTTGTCATATCCTTCCACTTTCCTAGGAATACCTGAGAGGCTGCATGAGCTTTATTCAACAGAAACCCACTGCAAACTGCTGGACAGGAAAGCTGGGCTGGAGGAAGGGATCTACAAGGACAGAGCAAACAAGGAGACTGATTTCCAAACTTCATTGAATGTTTCACTATGATTTTTGAGTCTTCTCTACTAATATGTTTAAAGAGTTCCAATATTCTAGCTTAGTATTTTGTAAGGAAAAAAAAGAAAAAGAAAAAAATAAAGCTTGGTAGATTAGAAAGCTCCTGCTACATCTCGGCATACTTTTACCTAACAAGAGGTAGTTACACAGCTCTCACCAACTCAGCAACTTCACAATTTTACATCATTATCTTGACAGAGAGTGGGACTTCTCTAACCAAATAGATGTCTCCAACAGAGACACGAGATATCTATATTAGAGCTACCTGTCTAAGATCTCATCGTAGCCAATAGGAGGAAAATAAAACTTTCGGGTTACAATACTTTGCTCTCTAAAGTATCTTTAAGAGAAGTAATGAGAACATTTATCTCCTTAAGAAAATTTATTTTTTTCTTTGACTAGACAGTGAGCCTAAGGAGAGAATCATTTCAGGGGAGATTGGTCTCACCCAGAATGGCTTGTAGAGGCACACCTTCATGAAGATATGGGAGTGTCCTTTCTGTTCCATTTTTCTTGCCAAAGACAGTGGATAGCATTGATGAAAATTGCACTACCGTAAGTATGCCTATAGGTGATTCCAGGATGAGTTTGTTCACTTAGCTCTAGTCATGGTCTGCTAACAAGGTGCTTTCTCCAAGAAAGGAGGGGAGAACATTCGTATTGCCAGTGACCATCTCCACCGCTCTTCCATGATTCGCTTGGGTTTCAGTGCTAGGACAGCCTCATGAAATGCATGTTCTTCACCAATACTAGTGAAGAGCTTCAGACGTTAGAAAGAAGATGAAAATATTTTTACCACGGTAAGAGAATTTCCAGATACTATAAGGAATAAATATCATGATAAAATGAGTTAAAAAACAATGAAACAAAACTAGTTTTAATTTTTATGAGATTGGTTTGGTTTTTTTAGGTACCCAAAGGTTTTAATCTCCAAATTCTAATATTCTGTATCCTCAAGAAGACAAGAGCTAAACAAAACCTGTTAAAATAACATGACTCTTCCCTGTTTTGCTCCACATGTATTTGACCTAATACTTGGACATGTCTCTTTTTTATGTATTTGTTTCCAAGGTCTTTCCATTGGTGACTAGTAACTGCATTCATAACTGCTCTTCACTGTTTATCAGGCAGCGCCACTGATATTCTGAAAATGTCAGATGCCATAAAACCGAAGTCCTAAAGCAACACAAATTCCTTTTGTTGGAGAAAAGCTTATTTAGCAAAGGAACCATGCACTGCATCGTCTCTTCTCTCCAGTTTCCACGTAACTGCCCTGTATACTAGCCCTGGTTTCTTCTCTCTCCTCCATCCACTTGCTCCACCTTCTCCCTTTGCCAAATCAGCATTGAGTTGACCAGTGAAAGGGATGTTCTCTGCTGGTAAATCACTGCTGCAGTGGATCAGTTACACCAGATTCTCTCATGCAATGTTTGTGGGAGCACTACTCAAGGTACAAGGACTGTATTCCCACTTCTGCCATTTGTCTTTGAATGATACAAGCTGTACCACCTTTCTGTCCTTCAGTTTTCCATCTAAAATGGAGTTACTAATATTCAATCTTTTGTAAAGTAATTTGAAGTCTATAGTCAAAATGAGATACTGTTGTGTTGTTTTTGTCTGTTTTTTCATCATTGACCCCTCTGGTTTCATCATTGACCCCTTTCTAATTTATTTTAGTCCCACTTTTCATTCTAAATTTGGTGGAATAGGAGGGAATTGAACAGGTTAAGTAGCATGACGAGTTATAGTCTTTCTCATCAAGCCTTTAAGATGTATACTCAAACTCCAAGATTCAGGAAACTCAAGGAGTGGTTACATGGTGAACCCAATTGGTTTAACTTTAACATACATTCAAGCTTTATGGTGCTTCAGATGCTCATCAAATAGCTGTTTGCATTTAAGCAAGATTTTTTTTTTTAAATAATACATATACTGAATCAATAAAATGCCATCTCTTGCTGCATATTTTATGTAGCTCTCACCTAGCAAATTAAAATATTCAATAGATTTATAATGAACTTCATTGTCCCCAGCTGCACTTGGTTTTTACATCCTTTCACACCTAATCCTCACCATCTGCACATTCAAGATTAGACATGATCCCTAGTGGACCTTGCAGCACACAAGCCTCGAGCTCAGTGATTCTGACAAATTTCTCTCATCAGTCAAACCACATCCCATGCACCTACAATTACTTCATAGCATTAGTGAGAGAGAGAGAACTCAGTTGAGTCAGAGAAATACACTAATATTACTTTGCAATTATGCAGTACCTGGGAGAATTATACTTTTAAATTACTTATAAATTGTAAGCATACAGATGTTACAATTTTTCAGGCATTTTAAAATTTTATAAATAAAGTTTAGTGTCTGTTTATCACTATATCAACACAGGGTCTGCCTTCTTATCATAATAGATTTAGAATTTAAAATAGAAATTTGATTGTTCAAATAAACCTGGGTACAAAATGTATATTTCTTTTAAAGGTCAGTTCTAAAATGATCGTTATGGTTTTGGCATTTTAGATTTTTTTGCTATTATTTTAAATCTTAGTCCTAGATTTTTCTGTCTGCACAGAAAAAACAGGCAATGCAGTTAGACATCTCTAAATACTTTAGACAGTAGGCTCTGTATAATTCACTTTTCAAATTAATCAAAAATTAAAATTTCAAAGTTAGGAGCAATATTCTGGGCTACGACACCTTTGAAGTCATTATTATCTCTGGCTGCAAAATCAATCAATAAGTGACATATCGGCTAGCTCATTAAATGCTGTTTTCTTTGTTGTTGCTTTATTGTTTGTTTGGTTTGTTGTTTTTTTTTTTTCCTAAGGAACAGATTTTATAGTCCTTTATCATGTGAGAATTAAAACCTGAAGGATGCAGTCTAGAATTACTGCCCATGTGATCTGCATGACAGCCCAGTTATGTAGCCACTTCTATATATAGCAATTTAAGAAACAGAAAGCTATGGTTACCAAATCAGTGTATTTGTTTTTCTTATTGAACATGTATAATTCAACTGAAGAACATAGGAAGTAGTGGTGATACTCCTCCAAACCAAGGGAGTGACATAAATTTAGATTGCCAGCGCAGGTCCACTGTAACTGAATACGACAGCATCCTTTTAACTGTACAGCATCAGTAGGTCCCCTAAGTTCATGGCATGCTCCACATCCCAGATGCTTTAGGCTGGGAGTTCAGTTTTGCACGCTGGTCTGCACACAGGACCAAACTCATTCAAGTGGTCACACAAAGCTAGGGCAGAAAGTGCTTGAAGCTAGTCCTGGTACACAGTTAATGCACAGCTATACAGGCACATGGATCTGAGCGTTGAAAACACTCCTGCATCCTTCTGTTTAGATATATCTTTAAATCTTCTGGGTCTTTTCTATAATTTATTACCGCTTCAGTAGAGCAGTAGGTGCACCTTGAATGGGGAGTTAAAAGTGCAATCTGTAACTTAAGAACAAGCTACTATATGACTAAGAAAAGAAAACAAACCCAAGATAAAGAAGCCTACAAGAGTTGGTCTCTGCCACAAAAAATCTCTTCCTCTCTAATAATTCTGGCTCTCAGACAGGTTTGAATCTATGTGAAATACCAATTTTGTCCCACTCTATTTTCCTTGTTACTTTCAAAATAATGAACAGTTTTAAACAAGAGAGAACAGAAAGTTGTAATTTCTGCCCAGGAAAAACACCTCTATTTTCTGAAAAAGCAACGAGAGTGGTTATCTTCTATTGAAGAACAAGAATAGTAGGTATTAATGATGGCACTTCTGCTAATATCATAACCCTTTCTCCCAGCTGACTGAAACAAGCTTTATTCAATGAACCTCAGTGAATCCAATCATTTGAACACCATACGGTAGCACCACTGCAACAGCATCGTACAGCATACGTAAGCAGAGCAAATATTTTAGCTACCCACAGTAGATAATAGATTAGCTACGTTTGCACTCCTCAGTAGCAAATGCTTTTTAAAACAAAATTAGCCTTTATAAAGAATATTTAAAAAGATTCAGTAAACCCATATATCTTGGGGAAACATGATGCAAGATCTGCAATAATATATCCTGTAATTCCATTTTTTGACTTCAGTGATTTTTCCATAAATTTCTTCATCCCTAATTTTAGAAAACAATTGTCTCATCATTTTTTTGACTATAAAAGAGTCATTCCTAGGAACATGAAATATGGATGTCAAAACCCCTATGTACTAGACAGAGTTATTCTGTCTCAGAAGTAACCATAAGAAAGAAATGAGCATTGCCACAGAATTCCTGGTTCATAGATCTGAAATCTAATAGGAATTTTTGAAAAAAAAAAGGCAGTCGACTTCTTCTTTGACCTACAAAAAATGGGTCAATTCATGATCTTTTCCAAAGTCAATGTGCATCTGTTCAGTACCCACAGTACAACTTTCAAGTTAAGATACCGGAAGCTGTAATGCCCCAGCCCACATCCTAATTGAACAAAACTTTCTGTCCATTTCAGTCCTGATTTTCTGCAAGTCAGGTAAGAAATTGGTTCATGAAATGTATCTATAATCAGGAAGACAGTGTCACTGTTTTCACACAAACATAAGTCTGTTGAACACTGAGGAGCTGTTCCTGACACATGTCAAGAAAACTACCTCGGCTATTTCTTCAGAAACTTCCCAAGGATGTTAGGGAGACAGGGAGAGCGAATGGACCTGGAAATAGGATCAGAAGGGACAAAGAAGGATGATTGGATGGTGAAAATTAGTGGTACTAGAAAGGGTTGGCTAAAAGAGGTGGAAATTTGCAGCTGATGTTAATGAGACAGGCTTTCTGATGTGATTATAGTATATGATAGTATAACTATTTACCATAATGAGTACTCACAAGGGAATGTCCATATGCAAAACTCATATTTCCTTCTGATGCTTGGCCTTGCAACCCCTAACAGTGCTCTTTTAACAGCAGGATGGGTGTGTGTTTAAAATGTAATTATACACACATACACGCTTCACACCATGCGCCAGTTTTCATATGGGGATATTAACATTCCTTAAAAATTAATTAAGCCTAACAAGGCTCCCATAATTAGACAGCTAAAGTTTATTATTTCTGTTTTACTATTGAGAAAAAGATCCAGTGAGATTAAGTTCCTTATCTAAGTAAATGAATCTCTAACTTATGGTGGGAACACAGTCCAAGGGTCCTGATTCCAAATAATATGACTATTTAAACTTTGAAGGCTCTGTGCATGGGGATAACCCAAATTTATCTCTGTTTAGTTTTGAATGTATCCTTTTCCAGTTGAAAATATGTTTCTACAGTTGGTTAGTAACAATAATAGTTGTGATTCTTTTCCTTCCAAAATTAAATCAGTCCAACACCTTTCTGAACTTCCTCTCATGCTCTTGATTTTGTGTGCTTGTTTTCAGATGACTTTCAGCAACATGTAGTCGATTTACATTCACCTCTGTGAGATACAGGAACAATGCCTTTACTAAGCCACTGGTCTAACTAATTTAAATGTTTTGCAGATTGACAAATACATTAGATAAATTACAGTTTCTTCCATCCAGCACTCTGATCAATTTAGACAGAAGCACATACAGGTATTAAGGTATTATCTGGCTATTTTTAACCTTCAGTTATACACGACTTGGTAAAAAGCAATGAGATTTTAGGGAATGTTTCTTCTTTTTGATCACAAATAAACACTAACTAAAGCACTGAAATGTGACCTTGAGGTGACCATCATTTTCACAGGCCATGTCTAACAACCACAGATGAAAATACAAAGAAAAACATTTTTTCGTTTAAAAGGTAATGCAAGTCGCAAGAGCACAGAGAATTAGTCTAATCCAAAGTGTCAGTTCCTGTATTTCTAATGTAAAGAAGCCATATAGCAACCTACAGTCAAATCCATTAGAAAATAACCTACTGACCTCAAATCACACTCTCTTAAATTGCAAGATCACTGAACAACTGTGATTTCAGATTACTTGCATCTACCTCCTTATAAAACTTCTACATATAGGGGAGTCCTAACAAGTCCTTGTGATGTAAACTGTCACAGAACATATCAATTTACCTTTGCATGTGATTCAGGAACTTGAAAGAAAAACAGACAGTTGTCTTTTTAGGCTTGAAATCCCTCATTGATCCATGGAACATTAAAGTATTTCATGATTTGTTTGTTCCACAAAAATAGTAACTAGATTGTGTTAAAATGCAAGTTTTTAAAGAAACAACAAAACACAAAACAAGGGCAGACAAGCCTCAGTAGGCAATCATGTTCTGCCGATGCTCTTGGAAAAGGTCAAGGCTGTCAACTTCCACTTTAGAAAAAACAAAGTAACTGATTCCTCAACAGCCCCACAACAGTGATGTATTTGTCTCTGCTCTTGACCAGTCCTGCGCAACAAGCAGACTCTTCAAAGGGTATAGAAACATCCTCTGCTGATTGGGAATCTCTTGTGTTAACTTAAAGCTGCAATTTGACTGAGCTCTTCTGCTTTTCTCTCCCCCCACCTCTACAATCTTCCCAGTTGCACAAATCTGTCCCGGCCCTTCATGTTGCTTCTTCAGATTCCCCTGCCTTCTGCCAGGCAGGTGATGGCTCAGTGACTCTTTGGCCTATATCAGTATTTCATGCACAGAGACCCAATATGATAAAATGCAGAATTATTGCCTATATTATTCATTCCAGAAACCTGAATTTGTACACTAAGCAGCTATTTCAGCAATTTTTTTTTTTTTCCATTTGGTATAACTTGTCCTGTTTTTTCCTGCTGCCTGTGGAAGTAGGCACTTCCATAACCACTCTGTTGCTCTCTTCTTGCCAATATATCTTCCTTTGTGACTTACTGCTCTGCTGCAAGTACTCACAAAACAGCCTGGGTGAAGATGCAGACACAGAGGAAGTCAAGAACGGCCTCCACCAGCAGAATAATTTTGGGGACAGAATAATTTTGACAAAGTAAAAGTACAGCATCACCTTGTCAAACACAACAGATAACGAGCTTGGAATCAGTCTCCATGCTGCTTGAACCAAAAAAGATGAAAGCTAGCCAAACACTGGTTAGTTATTACAAAGTGTTCAAAATCTGTCAGTCACACAGGGACCTTTTGACAGATGATACCTTCTCCTGCTCCTAAAAATGACAGATAAAAAGAAAATATCAAGAGAGAAGGATATTGTTTACTCAGCTCTCCAACCTGTGAGTTCAAAAGAAATGCCTTCAAGTTGTCTGGTTTCTCTCCTGATCTATAGAGCCCCTCAGAAAGGCTCCAAAATCATCTGCAGACATCGAGAGCTATCAAGAACTTCAGCTACCTTCTCCCCTAGACTTCTGTTCTATTTCTGGCCCCACAAGAGGGAAGTGGGCTAAATGACAGACAAAAATATAAGAATAAACAATTACTGAATGTCAAAACTATCCAATTCAGACAAGAAAGAAGTATACTTTTTAAACAATGAGAATAATTAATCATTAGAAAAGTCTGCTAATGATTATGCTAGATTCTTCATAATGGGCCACTTTAAAATGAAGAAAGGATTTATTTCTGGAAGATATGCTCTACTTTGAATAGGAATTTAATGAGGGAAATTCTTTGCTCTGTGTTACGCAGAGGTCAAAACAGATGATCAAAATGATCCTTCCTGGATTCACCATCTGTAAATCTATGTCTGCCTTTCACTAGGAATTGCATTTATGTGCTTCAGAACGAAGATGAGAATGAATATACTTCACTAAGGTAGAATGAATTAAAATCTTGGGCAATTTTACTTGTACTGCACTGCAGTCTATACTAATGACAGCAAAGCAACATTTTTTTTGTTGTTAAGGAAACACGTTGTGCAAAGACTATGATGTGATTGCTATTATTCAGTACCAATTAAAGTAAAAATAGTCTGAATTTTGAAAAATCATTTCAAACTATTTTCATAAATCCTTAACTGCAAAATAGTAAAAAGTAAAGTGATCTTTAACCTCATGTGATATGCAATGGTATACTAAATAACACAGTTATAAGACACATAGAAACATGCAAAAACAGGACAACCTAATTATAGACTTAATATATAGCGACCTATCTGATAATACCTTAATGATATCCATTGAACTTGTGCAGAAGATAATGCAGACTGCTAACTTCTGCTCCCAAAACAGACAAATATGCATTTTTTTAGAAGTTAAATGTTAATATTTCTGCTTAGTAGTATGGTGCTGGTACTGTCTTGAAGCTTTTCTCCAACCTATGGTACATGGGGTACTATTATTTTCAGGGTTCTTTTGATTTGTGCAGTTCTCAGTGCTGCTTTCTGTTACAAAGGGTGATTATATTCTACTTAGTCCTCTATAATACTTTTGATAGCTTGATGCACTCTTATTGTGGAAGAGCAGGACCCAATTGCATCTTTATTCTCTGCTCGCTAATAAGCTTAGTTCCCAACAATATTCTTTGCATTGATTTCTTCCCCCCATACGCAAAACAAAAAGCTTCCAGAGCTTAATACTTACAATGTGCATGACATTCTTTTTGCCTATTCTCCCTCCTTTTACTATCCATCCTCACTTCCCTTTTTCTAACTTACTTTATTCAATTGCACTATCTACATTTCTTTTATCTATCCATTCTCCTTTCTTTCTCCCTACCTTCTCCCTTTCTTTAGCAATCTACTCTCACTTTCTCTATCAATCACTTTTCATCCTGTAGGCAGGTGCTTGAACTGTGCAGATGGAGGGGCCAAACTTCTTGGTCATTTAATCAAAAAACATGGAGAGAATGAGATTTAAAAAAGGTAAGAGAAAGAAAATAGCAACACTTTAGAAAATAAATAGAAATAAAATGTTTTTAGGCTGAATAATGATGCTCACACCAAGAATAAAAGCACTGTGAGTCACAAAACTGAAGATCTTGCTTTGGAAGAATTAACGTTGGAAATTAAAACCTTGATGTTCCAAAACAAATAAACAAACAAAAGACCCCACAAGATGAATTTTTGATTGTGAACTGAAACAGTGTAGAAAAATATAATGAGGAGGGAAGATTTAAATGCTGACAGCTTTTTAAACCAATCCTTCATTTCATGATCCAGAGCTTTGACACTCCCTGTCTGAAAATTCAACTGATATTGGCATTTTCTTCTTTCTCTCCAGGTTTAGCTTAGCCATGAATCACCTGTTCTGCTGCTCCTGGGTGCAAGATGCTGTTAACAATTTCACATTCTTCCCGCTGTGCGCTAACCACATTCTACCTCTTGCTCCTACTTATTGCAAACGGGGCATAGGGATCTCTCAGATAAAGATATTTATCACGGTATCACAATGCATGGTTATACTTATGCCTTGGTGGTTAGCAGTACCTATCTAGCAATAAAATCTTCGGAATAAGCAGCTCTGGCGCAGAGCATGAAAACCTGGGATGGACAATTCATATCTCCTAAAATACAGAATTTTCTCCCAGTGGATTCATATTTATTGTACATTTAATGCCCTTGTGTAAAACGATAGTAACATAGTTTTATCCTAAACAGCTTACAGTCTGAAAGACAAGAGACACGAAAACACAATATGATGGAGAATGATGACACCATAAATGTGTGATAAAATTATAATTGCAAATACAAATGGTAAATAAAATTATTTTGATGTTAGTTAGTGTTCATGTCTTGTGTCAAAAACCTTGTGTCCTGACACCAGATCCACCAAGTAATTTCAGTATATCAAATTCTTATTTAATTATCTACTTCTGCCAGTATGAGTTTTTAAATAGCTTTGTGTCCAAATTCCTGTTATGCGTTACTTAAATAAAGTAAAATTAAACTTTTGCCTTCATTTCCCTTGTATATGTGACTGCAGCAACAGCTAACAACTCATTTTCACTGCACAACTATGTTCATCCTCCAGTTATCCTAATGACCACCTTGGTTTATAAAAGATCAAGGGTAGTGATATCCCTGGAGGTGTAAAAAAGCTGGCTGAGAGATACTGAAAATCAGATGGAAAAAGAAAAACTTGACAGTTCATTTTTTTCTGTCTTTTGGGGGGGGGAAAAAGTGAAGACAATAAAGAGGATACTAAAATTACCTTGTTTATGAAAAAATCCTACAAATACGCGTGTGAAACAGTTAACAGTGGCTGGGTTTGCCTTCTTATATTTCTGAATAATTCAACACTTAGGGGACATTTGGGCATGATTTTTTTTTTTTTTCAATTCCCCCACTAACCTCTAGTTAAAAGACAAACTGAAAAACCTCTCATTCACCAATAAATATATGGAGAGTTTAACAGTTACCAGAATAAGTGTGCTAAATATAGATACTAAATTAAATGTTAAAGCAGAAAATAGACACATTTTTCATCAGGCTTTTACTTTCACATTTACACATTCCATTTACATGTGTGTATATACACATACTTTTTTTTTGGGGGGGGTGTTATATATATATTTCTGAATTCTAATTCTCATCCCAACAAACAAGTTGGGTTTTTTTTTTCCATTTACAGCGTATCACGACATTTAAAACAAAAATCGTGACCTAAAAGAGAGGTCGGTCTAAAAAAAAAATTTAAAATCACGGTATAGAGTCCGTCATCCACACCCCTTTATACTAAAAAAGACTGTCCACGAGAAGCACCATTTCCCTTTCCTGGATGCAGCTTCCCATGTGCTGAAGCCAGAGCCATTGCATCACAGACACTACACTAGTCCTGCAGCTTCAGATTGTGACATTAATAGGTTTTCTTTAACCTGTGATGGAGAAAACATCTTGTTTTTCTCCATCTCTCTAAAAGATTTTAAGCTTCTTTAGTCAGCCATGATGATGCCAACACATATGACACCATTCTTACAATTTTGAAGAGAACTGGAAAAATTTCCATAATGTGGAGAAACCAACAGTTTATTGCACACAAGGAAAAGAAACCTCGATTAATATGCAAAATACTGTTATTAATTTTCACAGCTAGGAAACTATAGGTCCGAAATGACTTTAGTAAAATCATGAGAGAACAAAAGCAGCATAAGCAGTAAGTTCAATCAACACTGCTTCCAGTCCTACACAACAGTCACCAACTGTCATCTCTCAGTGTTGAACGGACGTAACAGCTGCTTATTCTATAGAGAGCTGGAAATAACCACCTATAAGACATTATGATGCATAACACGTTGGACTTTGTAACCCATATATTCCCAACATTACAGTCAGCTGACAGCACCCTAAGGGCCAGAGGAGATACCATGGCTGCTGGGCCAGGCACAGTGGGCTTTGGCAGTCTGTGTTGCCAGTAGGTACATGATGAAAGCAAATTGAAAGCCGATACCAAAATGAAATCAGAATTTCTGTAGTTACTGATTACAGGAGAGGATCCTGCCTTGGCATGCACTCCTCCTACTCAATCCGTGATGTCCCCTTTCCTATTCATGTGACAAGTCACAGGGTTTAGTGGAAAGACATTCAAATTACAAAGTTTAGGAGAAGAGATTTACCTATCACATAAGGAACATGGTGGTTTCTTTTATTCATTTAAATCCATTAAAATGCAGATATTATTCACCTATGGTCTATTACCTCACAAATAGAAGGAAATGCTTTCTAGTGTATAAGTGCTATTATTACAGTCCTTCCTCACATTTTTTGCTGTGGCTTTGCTTAGTTAAGAAATTTGTATGAAAGTTGAAGAAGACACCCGATACACATGTACATATAGGTCAATTATCTTTTTGAACACCATTCTCACTGCTATTTAGTGAAAGGATGGCATCTATGACAAAAGCAGCAACAGAGTAGACTGTTATTCTACTACTAAGAGGCAAAACATGAATAAATAATCCTAAATGCAGAAAATTGTAGCAGAGATGTTTTGATTGCTGTTTCTACTATGGCATGCTCTTCAGGTTACATCAAAAACAAAGGACAGACGCCTACCTGTAATTCATTAAGCAGTTTTTCTTATGCACAATAAGCTATTATGGTAATAATTAATATCTTATAAAAGCAATTTAAGGAAACAGAAGAGATACACACCACGGCCAAGCCCTTTACTCTAGTACACGAAACTTGTTCTCTACTTCATTGCACATCGATGGAAGTTTTGCTTCCACAATGCACTTTTAAAAGTAAGGCAGAGATTTTATTCTGACTTCACTCCCTCTCCACACTCAGACATACAGAAAACTAAGAGGATGTGCTGTGGCGCATTTTCTTCTTACAAAATAAATTTCTGCCAACTTCAGCAAGAATATAGATTCTTGCAGCATGCAGTTAACCTCTTGGGCAAAACAGTATTTCTAAGTATATCTCCATGAATTTGGAGACAAGAAACAGGCAGTATAATCTTGTGTTGGCTTTGAAATACACAAAAATATTTTATTGGGCCGACATAGCTTTCGGCACTGACTCTCTGAAGTACCCAGTAACGCAAAAAGAAGAAAAGAGACAAGGCTAGAATTAATTTACGCTAGCACCATAGATGGGCTTCAGCCCTTTACACGCAGTATGGACTTCAATTTCTTTCAATTCACACATATAATTATGTTTCATTTTTGTTACACAGACTCTGCAGGAAGGGTTTTGTTGGTGGGTGCTTTTGTCCTTTTTTCTTCACATTTCACTTGGTTCACAGGAATACAGAGATCATTCTGAGAGACAGCAATAAGGGTATTTTTTTCTCCAAACAAACCTTTATCACATAAAAATATAACGCAGATTTTGTTTATTACTCTTAACATGTGGTAGGATGAGATACAGTTACAAGCTAAACATTCATCTTGTCTTGCAGGATATAAAGTAGCCCAGCTAAAATCTTCTGGGTTTAGGTACTATTTTAGAAATGCACATTTCTGCCTCAGAAAGCTTTACCTCCTGTTGGCATTCACTGAATCATAGAATCATACAATGGTTTGGGTTGGAAAAGACCTTTAAAGGTGATGTAGTCCACCCCTCCCCTGCATGAGCAGGGATATTTTCAAGTAGATCCAGTTGCTCAGAGCCCCGTGCAACCTGACCTTGAATGTTTCCGGGGATGGGGCATCTACAGCCTCTCTGGGCAATCTCTTCCAGTGTTTCATCGCCCTCATAAAAAATCTAGACTAAACCTATCCTCCTTTAGTATAAAGACTACCACTTGTCTTATTGCTACAGCCTCTACTAAAAAGTCTTTTGCCATCTTTCTTATAAGCCCCTTTTAAGTATTGAAAGGCCACAACTCCCTCGGCCTGTCCTCATAGGAGAGGTGTACCATCCCTCTGATAATTTTTGTGGCCAGGGTGATTTCCCAGAAACACAAACCTCAGGCATTTAGGGATTACAGGTATGACCATGGCTTCATCTCTTGCTTACTGATTCTCACACAGGTATTTTTTTTGAAGGAAAGACACTGCAAGACCCACCCATCTGGAATAGGTCAAGGAGATGCAAAGGCATTCATATGCAAAGATCAGCAATTCCTATATCACTGCAACATAGGACTGAAGCCTTTCTTTGACACTGTCTGAATGAATCCACATCTCTGCAAGCCTCTTTCCTGTATGTCATTTTCTGATGGCAGTAATAATTTAACCTATGCTAATAGGTGACTGTCAATTGATGTTCCAGTTTTCAGTCAAGAATGAAAGTATGAATGCTCTAAGTTTGTTCCTCAAAAGTAAAATCCTAAATATAATTCTAGCAATAGAGCATACCAGTTAATGGGATCTACCCTACTTTTAAAGACAAGTAATTCCAAAATATCCTCTCCCTTTCTCTTTTAAAACCAAGTAATTTTTTTAAATTCAAAGTTGGGTAAGAGAATCGAGGGAGGGGTTAGCCATTTAATGTTAAAGATGACTGAAGAGAGACTTTTTGTGTGACCAGACATCAGTAATCAGTAGTTTTCACTGACTTCAACAAATCACGTATTTTCATCATTTACTTAGTTCAAACTCAACATCTGACGCATGGTTGCTATTGATTCAAGACATTCGGAGTGACAAGAAAAAAGTTTACTGTTAAAGATTAATCATGTTCTTCTGTTCCCACTCTCCTTCTGCTCTTAGATTTAGAAGGATGCACTCAACTGTAGCTTTATTTTCACATTATGAAAAAATATGGTTTAGATTCCATGTATTTGTAATTTATTCTTTCACATTTGTTACTCAATAGACACAAGCATACATTTTGCCTCTAATAAACATTCATTTCATTCATTATTTTTCTACTTGACTAATAAATGGTAGCTACTTTTGCTAAGTCCTTCTGTTTATCCATGAGTCTAAAATGTGTAGTTTCTCTTTTTCTTCTTTGTTCTTCTCACCTTTAAGATGTTCTTATGGTCATTAACTCTCAATTTGGTATCACTTGGCAAAATTCTTACTCCTGCTTCTGGTACAGCAAACATTGCTACTTACTCTTGCAACTGTTTTAAGGCACAGGTCTAATCCTCATCATGCTGTAAGAAAATGCACATGCTGTATACATCCTACTTACCATCCACAGGTTCTAAACAAGATATTTTCCTCTTTGGCATACATGATTCTTATCTTCAGATTAGATATAAGGAAGAAATTGTTTACAATGAAGGTGGTGAAACACTGGAACAGGTTGCCCAGAGAGGGGGTAGATGCCACATCCCTGGAAACATTCGAGGGCAGGTTGGACAGGGCTCTGAGCAACCTGATCCAGTTGAACATGTCCCTCATTATTGCAGGAGGGTTGGACTAGATGACCTTTAAAGGTCCCTTCTAACCCAAACTACTCTATGATTCAATAACTCTGTGATTTTCTCCTTTACTCTTTACGTGAGCCTTCATTCTATATAAAGCCTACTACACCAGGAGCAGAGGTCCTGCCATTCCAAAACTGACCATATGTTCATCAAAGTACATTCATTAATAACAAAAAAAGAAATAAACCCCTTTTTTTCTGTTCAAAATATTTCATCTATTTCTTATCTTAAGCTTAAAAAAGTCATATTTTCATAGTAAGGAGCAATACTTCCCACATGATTCCCATCAATGTCTACAGAATGCTAGCTTTTATTTTAAATGATATTAAAAAGAGGTTCTGTCATTTATAGTTGCAAAGATAACTGCTGAAACATGAAAGCAAGAGTATCAATGCCATATCTGCCTCCTAAGCCTGACAGCTGCAGAGCCTCTGCTGCTGCTCAGAATGAGGTTCCAAGCAGCCAAAGTGAATTTTTTTAAAAAGATAATTATAAACAAAACTCAAAAGCAACTTTTCGAACTTTTTCAGACTGCCTCCTTCCCACTTACTGTTGTTCCTAACGAACTTGCAAGCAAACTCCTTTCTTTTCTGCCTGTCTAGTATGCCAGTTTCTGATGATAAAAAGAAACAATTAGAAAGAACTGGAATTGAAAGGCATTCCTCTGCAAGCATAGTGTTCTGCACAAAGGACAAAAGAGAAAGAGATGGGATCAGAGGGGAGGAAGGGGAAGGACAGTGGATCACCTCATTCCACTTTTATATTCTCTCTGCTATATCAATGCTTTTTATCCTTTCTGGACTTTCATCTACAGGAGTCCATTGTCCCATGCATAGTTTTTCAGCTGCAGGTAGTTAGCTGGTACCCCTGACCTGAAGAAAGCAAACACATTTGCACAACTTCTACATACACTGCAGACATCTCTTTTACCAGTGAAGGATGTAATGGCTGTGACACCAAATGGTAGATGTCTCTTTGATAACACAATCTGCCTCACTCAGAAAATGGTAATTTATCTGAATCTAAGACTTAAAATCCAATTCTAAAAACATTAATTTCAACACACCCACCCACCCCACCCCATTCTCTTTCAGCATGGAGGTAATCAAATACTGCTGCTGATGGGTTTTATCTGATGAAAATACAATTGGGAGGACAGATAAATACATTGGTGAGATGAGAGTGTTGAAACAGTGCAACATAGTGAAAATAGTGTGCACCACGTATCAGCAAAATCCTGACAGTCAAGGGGTTGACTGCACTACTAGAATGTAACATATAAAAGTAATCACTTTTTATTGTCAATTATTTGGATATATGTAGATAAGCCAAGTAAATGAATGTGGCATTTTCCTTTCAATAAACTAAATACTGGATACCATATGTCACCAGTAATTAGACAATTTAACTGCATATTAAATGAATGAAATAAATATAATAATATAAAATATAGTACTTTTTAAAGAATGAAGAAACTTGATTTCTTACTAAAGGAATAAGCAACACTGAAATTAAAAATGGGTAAATCTCATTTTACAATCACATTAGCAATTACAGCAGCCCTACACAGTTAGTTATTGCCCTATGATTGACCAAATCTTTCTGTGGTAATGGGCATTGCATTCAGAACTGAAGGATGATATTTTATGGACTGCTGGAGGCTTTTAATTCCTTTATGGCACATTAAAATATAGTCAGTCTTTTAGCCATTTTAACCTTGTTTAGCACAAATGGTTGAACTTGAAATTCATTGACTTATATGGTCCATGAAAGATATCATTAAGAATTGCTGTACTGGATTATTTTTTTTTTAACTTGTAATGCATTTAATTATTAATGTCTCTCTATCATTTATGGCCCATTGTTTTTCAGATTTTCCACATCTTTCACCTTACTTGTTCGAAGAGTTACAGGAGCTATAACATAATACTACAGATATAGACAAAGACATTCACTGTTATCACTAGACCCTGCATTAATCAGAAGTGTCTATACTTTGAGTCCTGGTGATTACACAAATATCCAAGGTTAAGCTGAATAATGACCTGAGGGCAAAGATATCATAAGCACAAGACAGTCAATTTTGAGACACTATATGCCCATACTCTGTAGAATATATTTTTCATGTATATACATATGCATTATTTTAGCTGTTCTTCCTTTAGGATAAGATGACCTCCGAAAGTAATTTTATTTATGTTCCTGTGATCTAAAATACAAATTCAGGAATACAGGTTACCTATCTGATTTCCAGTAACAAGAGGGCCTGTAACCTTCACAGGTCATTAATTTTCATAAGTTTGCCTTGAACAACTCCAGTGCTGTTAGATTTAATCTGTGATATGCAAAAGCTGATCCTTCTGCAAAATTCAATGAGCAAGACTTGCCTTTGAAATAGAAAAGGAAAAAAAAAATCAACCATAAAAACCAGCCCCATTCACCTAGCCAATACTTGGCTTTTACTTTTGTGTATGTTAAAAGAATTATTTCTTTCATAACATTGCTGAAGGAGTCAAGGATGGTCTCCCTTATTTTTTCTGTGCAAGAAGAGAACTGTATGAATAAAACACTGAACACAGAGTTATCTATTTGTCTTTCCTTGAATCATTTGCTATTGGCCACTGTTTTGTTAATAAAGCTGGACCAGGTCTTCCAACAAACATCTTCCCTCTGGTTGGTATTTCCCAGCTGCACACACTTGGTATAATGTACCACAGGCCCACAAGAGCAGACACAAATAAAAGACAGTGGTCTGAGCCTCAACACCATCATCTGATGACCTCCAAAGAGAATAGTCAGAGCCTGTAAGTGGATCTGAAGAGAGTGAAATAGCCGTAGAAGGGAGCAACTAAGCCGGATGAGCAGCCAGATTTAAAATATGTGTGTTGATGTTCTCAAGGTCACTGATGACCAGGGAACTCCAGCCTAACAGGGTTACTATAGAGGTGCCCACAATTTTTTCAACTTTATGTCAATGCTACATAAATCAATACAACCCCAAACACTATCCCTTTGGGAAAAATTAAACAACAAAACAAAGCCAAAAAGATTATATTGGAGGAAAAGAATGGTATTGCAGAGATAGGAGTCCAAGGCTCTGCACACTTAGTAAGTAAAAGCATTTATATAAATACATATTATACATCTTGAGCAGGAAATTTGAAGGGTTCATTTCATGCAATATGGGCCCATTAATACTCTCAAGAGAAAATATAATTTGTCTTTGGCTTGAGCACAGTTTTCTTGAAAGAGCTAATTTATATAGATTTATTAGCTTGTGAGATTGTGTTAACATCACTGATACATTGACTGGGTCCCATCTCACCTGCTTTCTTTTCTGATCTCTGAGGAAAATTATCTGAGAAGGTATCATGAAGCCCAGAGCTCCCAGACTGCGGTAACTGGTAGAATTCATATGGTCCTCCAGTTTTTTTGCAACCCATCTCTGGTAGTCAAGAAGCGAAGGTGATGCAGATGATAAGAACACTTTTTTTTTTTTTTTTTACATGCACTTTTCAAAATAAATCTAGAAAATACAGAACATTTGGCAATGATCATCAAATTGATGGGAAGTCCTGCATTTTCTGCTGTGGTCACAATAAAAGCTGGCATAGTAAGAAGTCTGTTTCAGTAAAGAATATCTGGGTATCTTTCAGCTTCACCAGTGAGTGCAAACAACTTCGCTTCAGCAGCTAAAAATTGTTTCTTTTCTTTCCTGGGTATGCTTTCACAAAAGCTTAATTACTACAAACAATCAATTTAGAACCTTCCAGTGGAGCATTAAATGCACAGCTCATATCAGCTTTAATACCAAAAAGCAGAAATATAATCAGAAAACAGAGTTCAGTATTGTAAATTTAAAACCTTGAACACACGTCTCTGTACATAAAGACCACATATATAAAAAAATATCTTTTTTTTCTTTCATTTTTCCTTGTAACTTTTTAAGTTCTTTATACCTTGTTTGTGAGGCTGCTTAATAACCCAATGAAAGAAAAGAATCCATTGACTTGTGAAAGAAAAAAAATGGATTTATTTTTTGTTCTCTAGGCACCTCCTGTTGCTTATGCTGTTCTAAGTTTTCACAAAGTTGTAGGAATCTTATCAGAAAATGTTTTCCAAAGAAGCTATGCAATTCATTGGGCATATTGAATTACAGGGGGAAGTAGGAAGGGAGCAAATGCAAGAGTCTAGTCCTACAGGCTTCTTTAAGAGCTGGGAATAAAGAAGCAACAGCTTCCATGTGCAAAGGCTGCAATGTATGTATGTATGTATATTTAAGTCTGGTAATCGAGTACAAGCAGAACAGAATGTATTTTCTACATAGGATGTCAAAAATCAAAACAAAGGTAAAACCTTCTCAGTATGGTTACAGAATAGCCAAGTAGAGTCCTAATTTCTGCGTAGTAATGAAGAAAAACCAAGCTTTCAAAGTAAAATAAGAACTTTAAGAGACTATTTTACCTCTTATACATTCAACATCACGTTTTATAGCCATACAGTGTTACAATAATAATACTACATCAACAACTAGGTCTGCTAAGACCATCCATTACAACTTTATAAAAGAATATAACCCTAATCCTTCATGTTCTCAGTGAAAAATATTTTATTGCTGGGATTTCTTCAATAAATAATCCACACAGAAAAATCAAACCAGAATGACAGCAAGCAATCTAGAGCACAGACAGAGCATTTCCTTCAATTTTTAACTTCCAAAGTTTCATTGTTTTGTGTCATAAATGCTCTGTTACCACTATCTTTTCTGTTGTATTTGGTAATAAAAATGTAATTACCAAGATATCTATATTTAAATTATGATATATATATATA
>JAHREE010000130.1:2020484-2049685 GCA_033628505.1 Tringa tobata | reverse complement strand
ATATATATATATAAAAATGTCTGCTGATTCATCACTTTACCTAAATGAAACATTACGACACAAAAAGACTAATCTATGGCAAATTATTCTCAAGAAGTTTAAAATGTTCCTGCACAATACTCATTATAAATGGAAAATTAATGTGGAAGCTTGTTTAAAAATTGTCTCCATTTTGCCAGGCACTTAAGAATAACATTTTTAAAGTGCAAGGAAGCTAATTTTGATATGTTACAGTCCTTAGCAATAAATACATTGTATTGTTTCTCAAAATTGCTCTTCTGGTGATTTTGTCATTTTTAACATTACCATAGCTTCTCAACAAACTGTTTATAGTCCATAAGAAAATTCGAGTAAATTCTCATTGTACTTGAAATACATAAAAAGCAAGAAAGGCAGTGTATATGACCACTAGCTAATCCCTTTTCCTGTTGCACCCACTCTCAGATGGAAATTTCTCCATTCCTCTCAATTTCTCACCTAAATTCACTTGTTGCTGCTGAAGTGTGTTGCTGGGATGTGTCAATATGTGAGACAAAGATTTTCACTACTGTCCGTGAGATTACTTGTGCATAAAGAAATACTGTATTTTTTTGCTTCGACCATCCAAAACACTAACCTATTGACCTAGTGTGAGTCAATGATAACAAATACAAAGTTTCATTCTTCTTCACAAGAAATTACAGCTCAAATTATACAGCACACGAAGCTTCTTAATTTAGTATAATTTATCAGAAAACAGAATGTGGGAAATGCAATTTTTCCTCTTTCACCAATACTAACAGGAGTTCTTTAAAGTAAAGCCTTACAGAACTTACACTGAACATTTCCTTTCTCTTGATTCAACTCTTACTCCAAAATGAACTATTAGTTTTTGTACATTATAATCCAATGAAGGTGTTATAATCAAGCTCATTGTGTGTGTGGGAGGGGGAATGAGGAGAGTGCTTGGGTCTGAGTATATTTAAAGGAGAGCTGAGTTTTCTAGTGAAAGGCTCTGTTGATAAATGGTGGTTAGGAGGAGAAAATTGGTTATTCAATGAACAAAGTGGTGTGTAATTTATTTTACTACATTAGATGCAGAATTCTTCAAACACTGCTAGGAATTAGACTGCTTTGAAACTAATTATTCTAAGTACGTTTAATCATAGCTTTGAAGTTACTTTCAACATATCATGCTCTTTTAGATTAAATTATATCTTTCTGCCATTCCACTGCAACCACGCAGTTCAAGGGCAGAAGACGAGCAACAAAAAAAAATATTGTTAAATGTTATAAGTAAACAAAACAATAGTTTTGCCCTGTTTTTTCAGAAATATTTCCATAACCTCCTATTGCTACAAGTGTACCAGCTCCCACAGAAACTTGACTACAATTTTGAATGCATAAACATTATAATAAAATTAAATAATTATGTTATTATATGTACCACAAATAATTTCAAGCAGAGTAGTAAAAGAGCAGGGAGCACAAAAAAGAATAGAAATGCAAGGTGCATGGATTTGCTGGAACAAAGATTAAAGGAGTCTAATATACTTTCTCTCTCATACTTACTTCCTTGTACTTATAGCACTGGTAATTCAAGCACTCAGTTACATGAGATGTCACTTTGTCATGACAAATGCTTGCTGAAAGGAGTAATTTTGGTTTGGGCCTGCTTCCTCCTTGAAAGAAAATTTTGGTTCAGTATTTAAGCAGGGCAGAGCAGCATGAATCTCCTCCCTAATCATGAGCTTGACTTTGACGTTATCTGCAGATCGAACTAGCTTTTTGTGTGGATATAAGCAACTTGAAATTTTATGTCTGATGAAAGAATGCAAATGTAGTTTCAAGTAGCTTTGCTGATCTCACCGATTTCCAATCATCTTTCCTATTTTCAAATGTGCATGTTGTACCTCAGAGATTTAACTGGATTTTAGTTGGTTCTGCATAAAGCCTTAAGTGGAGAAATAGAGTGGTTTTATACTCTTGTCTCTGACTATTTTTTCTCTCTTTTTCTCTAGTTATTTAAAGCACCAATACAATAGTGCAGTCATACAAATTACATTACAAAAGTCCCATCATCTCACAGACAACTAATATGATGAAAGAGAGAATAGTACTTTTCCTTCTATTCTTTCTTAGGTTTATTATGTCTGCATAGTTTCTAACAATAAATATTAAAACTACCTTACGGTAGAAATTCATATATGTCATAGTCTAATTTTAAATTATACGTTTTCTAGTATTAACAACTCTGCAACATGGGCAATTAATTGCATTTGCCTGAAGGGTTGGGAAGGTTAACTAGGCAAGATTTATTTTGCATCTCTTTGCAGAGAAATCCATACGGCCTTGAATGACCAAACAAGTCCAATAGACATAGAAAGTCATAGATAAATATCTATTGGCTAAATTTTCTTCATATCTTAATAGGAAATAGTAAAAAAGCTGTTTATGAGGATCCACAGAACTAAGATATTTCCAAACCCAAGAAAATTAAAAATGGCAAATAAAAATTTAAAGTGTGGCCCAAAGAAAGGGACTTTTGAGGGCAGTTAGAAATGTCCAGAGAAAAAGTGGGTTTAAAGTGGTAAAAAGAAGCAATAGCTTAGTTGATTAAATACAGGGTCTTCTCAAAGGGAATGCAGTGGTACTGAACATTATCATCAGCATATGGAGAAAAAGAGAAAATGAGAGAACTTATCTTCCTCCTTCAACTCAAAAGCACAATAAAATGTCACCCAACTAAAAAAAAATCCTTAATGGCATAAAGCAGTGGTTCTCATATTTCATCAGATCTGAATTTGTCAGAAACAGTGATTAGAGCTGAAAAAAACCCCTCTTTTGTTATCCTCTACGTAAAACCTCATATCAACAAGCCCAGTGAAACACAACTTTACTAAAGTGAGCGGTTTTTTTCATATTGTAAGCTTGATATTTATAAATTTATAAGGCTTTCCTAATCATGCTTCCCAGAACTATCACAGAAACAGCAAATATTCAGAGGCATTTAGTTCTATTTTAATGCTATCCAAGGGCTTCGGTACATACACAGCGTCTCAAGAGTTGGGTGAAAATAAAAGAATCAAATATTTTACCTGCCTGCATCAACAGAGTAATGAAATATTATTAGATAACATTTGTTTCACCAACACTTGGTGATGTTCATTAACTTCAAGCATTTGTCAACTTTTTTTTTTTTTTTTAACAAGGAATTTTCTTTAGAAAGATCATAGATTCATAGAATGATATAATATTTTGGGTTGGAAGGGACCTTTAAAGGTCATCTAGTCCAACCACCCTGCAGTGAGCAGGGACATCTTCAATTAGAACAGGTTGCTCAGAGCCCTGTCCAACCTGACCTTGAATGTTTCCATGGTCCATCTATCACCTCTCTGGGCAACCTCTTTCAGTTTTTCACCACCCTTGTTGTAAAAAATTTCTTCCTTGTATCTAACCTGATCCCACATTCCTACTCATCCTGGCTTCTCCTGGTGACTCTAAATGTGTTATTCTCTACCATCATGTTCAGCCTATCTTTGAACATCCAGATCACCAGGAACTCTTGATCTGTTTTGCACAGGATACTGTGCGTTATGAGCTTCCCAATTAGCAAAGAAATTCCAATTATATAATTAAACTACTGGATAATTTCTAGCTAAACTGAAAGACTCCCTAACATTTGAGCACCCTGGAGCTGAAGAAGAGGTAATTTTAGACAATATCCTGAATGCACAATACACACAATGCCTCCTTCCGCAGAGTAAGGAAAAAAATTAGTAAAGTTTCTTTCATAGCCCTTTGCAGTTGCGTGATTCAGAAAAGAGCAATCTAATATTTTCTTCAAGTTTTATATGAAATTTAGCCTGTGTTGTAATAAATGATTTTAAGTCTGGTATTGAAACCACATTTTTACACTGAAATCCATCAGTAAATCCTGTATTTTTTTTTTTAGGACATGTTCACATAATTTGGAATATAAAAAGCTCCCTCTATATAACTTTATTGGGAAAAGAAACATGCCTTAGTGTTTTAATTAACTTTTATCACATACTTCAGTGCAAGAATCTATTCTGAATATATGCAAATTATTTTTGGAATAGAATGTGAAATTGAGAAGCATAAAAGTATCTAAACAAAAATAATATATTTTAGCTATTTGACTTGAAGATTTTTCCTGCATCCTATAGCAAGACATATCAAGCAAAACTTTCCAAAGGGGAGAAAAAAAGAAAAAAAGACTTCTACCGTTTTTCAGCATTTTAAATTTCCTGAAATCAAAGTTTAATAGCCATTAGTTTATAAGGTGCTACAAATGGATACATTTATTCCCTAATACTTGGTAACTGACAGAATAAAATGCAACAGGAAACATCTCTGCCACAATCACCAAAATCAAATTGCTAAATAAAAGGTAATTTGAAGTCTGTTGTGGACCATGTAATTAGGAATATGATTTTTAATAAGACTAATTCTTAAGCCTGTGATACTGCTAAGTTCTAAAATAGTAATATACTGCTTTTATTGCTTCCATGTTGGAATAGTCATGTAAAATATGCCGATCTAAACATATCTGCATTATATGGGTTTCTGATTTATTCTATTTACTTTTTAGTTAACTACATCTTCTTTAGGTTTTACAAAGCCAACTTGTCAAATGTATCAGTTTTACATAGCTAATTGTAGCAGCTGAATATTTTTACATCACATCCGGGTTTAACATAAAATATAAATTTAGAAAATTTATGGTTATACTTAGACATTTTTTCTTTAAGTCTCAGTACATTATTCTATTCACTTTCATATGTTTCCCTTGCATTATTGGTATCAAAGAGCTTGCAAACTTGTAACTTAAAAATTTCTACACTAGGTAATGAATAACTGCATAGAGCACTGTAATTATGTTCCTTATTGCAAATGCAAAAACTCATTGACAATGAACTACAAGGGTCCGAAAACAACTCTGGAGACAAATAGGAACAGAAAAACGGTAAGATGCAGTCCTTTCAGGTTATCATCTACAGCCAAATAGATGACAATGTATAATAAATGCAAAGAGGGTTTCAACAGCTGGGGCAATTTTCAATGTCCATATAACAACGTGTGTAAGAATAAATAAATAAAAAAAATCAACCCTGTTATTATTTTAAAGGCACATGTAGCACTCCCTGTAATTATGATCAGCATTAATAATAAAAATAATAATAATACAACCTACTTCTACACATTAAAAAGATTCTGAATTATTCTGATCTAGATTTCCTTTTTAATTCATTATTATTAATTGTGAGGCATATTTTCCAGACTCCAAGTTTTTGTATTTCATATACCAACCAGTACTGTTATATCTAGAGGTTTAGTTTTTCATCATCATTATAATGGACTGCCAGGCCACTAAACCAATCTTGCAGAGAATTTTCAACAGCCAAATGAAAGTAGTAAAAGAGATTTCTAGTTAAAAATAAAACTACAGAGGGGAAAAAGAAGAAAAAGTTTAATACATTTAAATTTTTATTGTAGGAGGAATTAGCTTTAAAGTAAAAAAAGAATAAAATTGTTAATCTATTGTGTAGATTGACATTCCAATAGTCTAAGAGCTCTACAAGATGGCATCATGTAAAGCTGCCTAGAAAAAATCACTCCATGTTAGGAAGCTTGACAGTTCTGTCTTTTGGAAGACCATCTTTAAAATATAAAACAGGTGTGAGTTTTAGTCCCACACCAACTTTAGGACTGTGACCTTCAGACAAAGACTTGGCAATCTCACAGTCTGTACAACTCATCCAAGGATACCAAGGAGACCCATTGATGGTCAGCACTGAATTCCTCTGATTAAATTCAAATTACAAAATCAGATTTTCACTGTGCATTTTCTTGTGTTTTCCAAGGTTCATAATCTAAACTCTCTTTAGTAATTAAAGAATAATAATAATAAAAAAACATTTCAAGAGACATATTATCCCCCAGTAACCACTCCAGATAGTTTAAAATCTGGCTTAATTTATAGCAATGATTTTCTGACTGCCACTTTAATGATGAGTAAGAATGGAAAGAACAACCAGCAAAAATGAATAAACACAACCGTGTAAAAGGAAGACTTAAAATAACAATATTTTGTGTGATGAAATATAATGTTATAAATTTAACTATTGTCTTTACAAAACACAGTGCCAAGAAATTTGAAAATATGTAGCAGAAAAGTACTATCAAGGACAGTAGAATGTTGTAACAAATCTATGATGGCTATGTGGAATAACCACAATTTGAAAACTCCCTCTCTGATGTGGCAGTTTTTAGAGGAAATCAATAAAAGTAAAAAGAATATAGTCTTATCTAAAAATAATAAAACCCTCAGAAATGTACCATTAAAGGCTTTTTAAAAAAATAGCCATCAAAAAGACTGACTTAGTATCAGATATTCCATTGTACTACTGTGTAAAAAAAAAAATTGGGGGGATAAAACTATTCATCTGGCTCCTAATTTATTACCTGAGGGATGGCAAACGGGACATGTGCAAAACAAACTGTTTGATGGATATTTTAGTTTTGATTAAAAAATAAAGAGATTTGTGAGAAATCAGAAGCAGCATAAATATTTAGAATTTTTATTTCCATTAGTGCTCTACAAAATCTTATCGTACTTTAGCAGTACTAAAGAAGGGATTGTGGGTATGAAGCAGTGTTCAAGCCTACAAATGTGTCCAACTTCCATCCTCAGCGCTTTCATGGAAGCTGCATTCACAGCAGTCTAACGAACCAATATCCTCAATAGGACTAAACCAATGTGTAGCCATTCTGCTGTAAATTGGACAAACCACGCAAAAGTCATCATTTAATTCAGCCTCAAGTATCCCATGTATGCTGTCAGTTACTCATACTGATGGCTCTCCCATCTGACACCAAGGACTCAGTATAAACTTTGCTTGTGAACCAGTGGTCTTCTGGTTAAATCTGAAAAACTCTAAACCTTGTAACCCATAAATAATATTCACTCATTGTACTAAAATTCTAAATTATTATGGTCAAATTAAATAGTATAATTGTGCAACAAGTACTATAATTTATAAAGAGTACTGAGATGTTTACATTCTTATATCTAATTGTAATTCTGTAATGAAAGTATCAGCTATGTAAGGTGAGACTATAATGGAGACGGCTCAACCAACAAGAAAAACCCAATTTGTCTGCCACGCTCATCAAAAAGAAATCGAAGTGAAAAAGATCAAGATCACCTGGAAATAGCAGATGGTTTATGATAGTTCTTGTCATGGGATTTGCAGTATTTTTCCAAAAAATTGGAAAATCAGAAACAAGCCAATTGCTGCTGTTCATTCGCTTTATTTGTACTGATCTATACTTTCTCAACTCTTACGTGCAGAAAAAAAATAAAAATACCCTTCACTGGAGAGAATCAGTACATTGCAGATTTATGAGGGCCTTGTATTTCTACAGAAAACATCAAAAATAATTCACACACCAAAAGTTAAAATGCTGTCTACAATCTACTCACTTTAACAGATGGGCTGTTTGTAGTACAGAAGAAGGGAAGGAAGGAAATGAATTACATCAAAGCACAAACCACAGCATTCGTGTGACCGGCTGTTCGGTGATGCACAGAGCCCCAGATAACATACATATCAATCTTGTTCAGGCTCTAGAATATTCAGTATTTTCCAGAAGAAAATAGCCACTATTTCTGGGATATGATTCTATGGGAAAAAGAATCACAAGGAACTTCTGCTCTTCTGTTGTCAACAGTTTTCATGCACGGAGAGGAACATATAGCCCTGCACATTCAGTCCCTAACTGATCTAGTAGATAATATTAAATACCTTACTTTTTAAATTTACATCTTCTAATAATTCATATATTAAAAATCAGTGATTCAAAGTAACTAGTTTACTTACTGCTCACTTTTAGAAATAATGTAAAAAAAATAATTAAAATGTCATTATGTAATTTTTTAGACTCTGCAGTTTAGAGGTAAAATACGGCTTAGCTGGTGATGATTCTACTGCTTCCAAGAGCCACATCCACAGTGGCATCCAAGCTCCAGGCACATTAAAACCCATTTGTGCATCCTAAAAATTACTTCCATAATTCCAACATGCTCTATAACACAGAGGTACCTTCAGGAATGTCAGCTTTTATACAAGCTTTTGTTGCACCCCCTGCAAAGTCCTATCACTCACATTACACCCCACTTCTGTGATATTCAGATTCACCATATTTGGAAGAGTCTGTCTCAAAGCTCTCCCTACCACCTCTGCCTCAGCCTCCTTACTTATCTCATGGGCTATGCATGCACACACCTCCTGGATTTCCCAAGGTGGAAGAGACAAGCAGAAGAGGCTCTTTTGAGAGCCTCTTTTTAGGTTTTTACACTTAAAAGGACTACAGGTCAAATGTCTTCCACAAGAGGAAATTCAGAGGTGCCTAGTACCCAGAACAAGCATCATTTGTGGAAGAAAAATAAAGTTTTCTGACTTTACAAGTGGGGATAGAGAATGCAGGTGTCGAGGGTATAAGAACTTTATTCTTGGCAAATGCAAACCACCTTGGGAATGCTCCATAAATAACCTCGGGCAAGAGACAGACCAGCACAGTTGTACTAAAAATATCATTTTCAAAGCCCTGACATCATTTTACAACTTAGGAACTATCCAATTTCATTTCTGAGGCTGCCCTAAAGTACTCTAAAAATGACTTGTTAAAGGAAACAACAGCCTGTGACACACCTCTGCAAATCTCAGTAAGCCACCAACAGATATAACACAACCTGAACTAGGTGTTAGTCTTGATGAGCATTCAGAAATGCTTCAAAAGAAAGCTTCAGAGTTTGCTTGTTGTGATGCCATTCGTGTCTCTTGCATGTATCTAACTTCCTTCTCATAGCTTCAAAAGTTCATTGTAAAGCAGATTTATCAACCGAGAACTTCAGAAATATTGTGATATTTCTTGAGCTACTTAACATCTCACCACACAAGCTGATAAATCATTCAAAGCCACAATAACATAAGTAACTATGATTTAAAATTAAGTGCCCAAGAACATTAAATCATATCTACTATAATAAAAAAAGCAGATTTGTTTGTCCAAAGCTGTTTTTTTCCTAAGCATAGACTCAAAGTACAAAATAGCATTGGGTCACTCTCCAGGCTTTCAGACCATTCTGCATGCTGCTGTCAGATTACCAACAAACTGTATGGGAGGAAAATTATAATGCTTTAAAAAAGTAGTTTAGGGAAAAGCCTAGGATGCTCTTTTTTCTATGGAGACCCTGTGCCAGAACAAACAGCCCATAACAGCTTTTTTCCCAGGTTTTAACTTACCTTATTAATGAGAAGAGTTTGACTAACTGAAAAGTCAAACTTCCCACTTACCTTGCTTTACCTATTACCTTTCTAATTAATTTCTAGATTTTCACAACATTTCTATTTGCATGACTTAAAATGGCAAAATGATGTCTGTGATTGTGTAGTTTTTAATATACCATGTGATGTGATATCTCATCGTTTGACAATGTTTAACAAAAAAGATCTGCTCATTTCTGCAAATCCTCTGTTGTCTAAGACCTTGATTAGTCAAATATTTCTGTGAAATTCAGTGATCTAATTAGCCTGTTTATTATTTGAAGTAAAGTGAAGTCTCCAAAATTATTAAATCACCGTGTACTTTTCCATATATTAATTTTCTGTAAATAGAGAAAACCTACTGAATACTTAGCTGAATACTTCTGTGCACAGAAAAAGAATGACAAATTTCTTAATAATCTGTTCAAGTTAAAACACCAGTGACAACATGTGATGAGCAGTTCATACTCTATTCAAGGCACCAAGTAAAAGGAGATTCCTGTCACATGAAGATTAGGGACAGACTGAAGCCTGGGACACCTATACCCTCAGCTTTTTACTCTTCCACCTCACAGAGAGGGCCAGCAAAAGCACCCTCGACATGAAAAGCCTCCAGAAGTACCTGCAATCCTTCCTCTTTAGCTCTCTTTCCTGCCTGTTTTTCTCATGACAGTGTTTCTCTGACGGAGAGGCCATCATCTTGTTAAGATTGTAATTTACATTTTTAATAAAACATAGCTTGAATCTTTACCATGTTCAGAAAGAATCATGTGCATGCCATATCATTAAGTGTTCATTGCCTATGAACTGTCTTCACTGATTTATCTTCAGGATGGGTGGAACTACACCACATAGTCACTCATGGGGAGGTTTTATCCCTTGAGCTCATGTGCTTAGCAACCACATAACACCCTAGAAAAATCCATTCACACAATGGAATATTTCATTTTTTAGCAGAAGAGGGACAAAAGATGGTATGTTCCACATAATCCCATTTTGCTCTTCCATATTAAAATTCTGTTTGTCTCCCTCCTACTGATGATTAATCTCATTATTCTTCAATTAATTTGGGAAGACCAACAACTCACTTTACACTACCGTAATTATTTCTATAATGCTAGCAAAACCAAATTACCTTAATACATTACAAATTAACATATGATGGCCCACATTAAAGTTTTTTTCTCTAAAAAAGTATGCATGGATTAAGGAAATCTAAGGAATGTGCCTAACACTGCAAATGAATCTAGGCAAAATGGAGAGAGCACATGTCAAATCTGCAAACTTATTTTCCCCATCATCACATCCCATTAAACAGCTATCTGTAACTTTATTACTCTTTCTCATTTTTTCCCAAGCCTCCACTTCTTATTTTGATCCTTTGTTTGTTGTTAGAATGGCAGTAATGTTTTACAGAAATAGCCTAAAATTAAGGCATTGTGCTTATTGCTGCAAGTTTTCAATTCCTTCCTCGATATCCTTTTCCAACATTACAATGAAACCTCCTGAAAATCTAATTTCAAGAGTAATTAGCAAACTGTATTAAATACAAATTAAACTGATCCACCCTGATTTGTCAATATTATTCAGCTGTAGCTAACTGTCAGCCAAAGGTCACTCAAAGATAATAAACTGTGTAACATCAGCATAAACTTGTCATGTTGTATTTCAGTGCTGCTGTTAGTGACTGCGAATACCAAAGTAGATACCCTCTACGGATACTCACCACTCCAGTCTAGTACCATTTTCTTCTAACAGCACAGACAATTCTAAGAAAAAAAAAATTACCAAAACGCTTCGCTGAAAATGAGCTCTGTATAGATTTGGATTTGACCTCATTCTTTTTAGTTCTGTGAAGATGCAAAGCAATTCTCTAACTGTCCACCTAAGGTTAATAAGTTGCACTGCATGACTTATCTCAACATCTTTCTTCAAAGATATTACTCAGCTGAATATGAACACTGCCTCCATATTTTTAAATCAACTCATTAAATAGCACCAAGTTACTAAACATTATAGAAAAAAACATAGGTTAAAAAGATAATCATATACACATTGTAAAACTAAAGTATTCTGACTTTAATAATAAAGTATTACAGTATTAAAGTAAAACAAAGTATATATTTGAGGCTTTAGCATCTCTTGAGAGACCAGTAGATGTAACATTTCAGGTTCTAAACATAGAAAATAGTCATTAAGTCAGCAAAAGAGGGAAAGGGAGAGACCATTATTTTGTAACTTGGCCACTAATCAATAAATTGGGAGATCTAAAATAGGATAATCAGGTAGGACATTTAAAATGAACAACAATAATTACTATTTCATACAATACCTAATTAATTTCAGAAACTCATTGTTACAGGGAAGCTCAACATAAGTGGGTTCAATAAGTCTTTAGCAAAATGAGTGGATTATAGGTCCACTGATGGCAATTAAAACAGTGATTCAGATGCTAATTTCAGCTCAGAAAGTTTCTAAATCACAGCTGCGTGGAAGTTTGGAGGATACAGCAGGAAAAAGCTCACCCCACACTTTCCTTGCTCCTTGCACTCTTTGCTAAGCATCTGCTACCGGCTAATATCAAGTCCAGGACAGCTAGATAAAGGTCTACTAGCTGACCTGCTAGGACAGATGTATCCTGGCCTTATTTTTTCTTTTTTTCCCCCAAATTGCATTTCTCTGTTTGTAACTTTTTTTGTGTGTATTTTTTTCCTTTTAAAAATAAAAGACAATTATTGAGCCCTTCGTCTTCTAACAGCTGGCTAGAAATGAAAAAAAAAATTGTATGATTATCTCTCTTAAAAGCTTCTTTGGGTTTTGTTTTTACCTTTAGATTTAGCTGATGAGCAAATTTTCTGCTTAATTTTACATGTGGATACACTCTTAAATATTTCCCAGACACGGTTCTCAATTTTCAAGCACAAGCTTGCTTACTTCTTTGGGATACTCCTGGCTCTCGTGGTGTTGTATGCAAGTAGACAGATTTTATCACTTTCTAAATATAAGTCTTACGATCTTGCTAAGTAGGAACCAAGGTTTCAACAATAAATGTCACAGGCACACAATAGCAAGTTATCAACAAGAAATGACTAACAGTGAAAGCTAAATCTAAGCTCAAAAATTCCACCTGTGTTTTCCACTCCAACTCTCCTTTTCAAAGCTATATTTTGTCTATGTTATTGTACCAACTTCGCCACTAACTGCATAGTGATTCTGCCAATTTATCTCACTTTTACATTCATTGTGCAGTAGTATAATGCTGACAAATCATAAATATATATTAAAAAAAACCAAACCAATCACCACCGCCGCTTCAGCCTATAAATAAATATTGTTGTATCAAATACAAGTGGTAATAATGACTTCTCAGTCTGTGTGAGAGAATTCTATTATCCCCCATTTATATCCCAACTCATTTTATTTATATATTGAATGTTGGATAGCCTATAGTAATAAGTGAACCCTAAGCTCACTCCAGTTTAATTAAACTCTGCAGCGAACAAGAATGACACACAAGGTCTTGATTATAATATGTGAAATGGCAATTTCTTTTTGAATGTTTGAATTGATGCAGAAAATATCTGCTGGTGGTGCTGGTAAAAGTTCTCACAAAATCACATTCATTTAGTGAATTAAACTACTGTATGACTTAAACACTCTTTAAAGAGAATACAGCATTCAAAATGCAAAGCAGTACAAGTAAATTTTTATCATCATAAAATTTCAGTACTTTGTTGGTGTGATTAAGTCCTCTGGTTAAGATGGAAAAATAATTATCCATCAATCTCAGGAAAAGTGGGTTTTTTTTCTGCATGCATACTCCCATGACAAAGTAGACTATTTCATTTAATTTTGAAGAAGATTACCACCTACCAGAAAAAGGATATAAAATGCAGTAAATCAAATTATGAGCAATAACACTGACTTCTTTTTTTTCCCCAGTATTTTCATTTTTATTTTAGTTTTGTAGTGACAGCTTTTTTAAATGTAATCATGTTATTTGAAGATATAAGAAACAACACTTGGCACTTAGAATTCTATATTATTTGTGAAATCTTTTGAAAATAACAATGATTTGACTCATGGGCATCAAGTGGAAACTACTAGTCATAACATGACAGCAAAGAGAAAAATGTTTAACCAGAGGAACAGAGTTATGATATGTGACTCCAAAGCTGGCGTGGGGTGGAGATTCATCTACCCAGATGTCTCTTTATAGATAAAACTCCATAGAGAAACAATTTAGGTGCTACGAGTGCCTCTACATCTGCATTTTAGGATTGTGCCTCTGTTGTTTCCAGTTTACTGCGCTTTGGTTCATACTATGGCATGGTCTCAGATATGTGGACTAGGCTTTTTATAGATAAAACTAAATCAGGTGGCTCCAGACACTGCCAGGTGTTCATGCCATGAGTCCAGACTAGGTCTAGCTCATCACAAACCCTTCTGAAATGGGTATGATGTAGACTCAGGTTCTCTGCACCAACTCCTTTGTCCTACAGATGTGTTCCTTTTTTTACAGGTCCACTTCTGTCACACAAATTTCCACCACCTTTTTCTCAGCTCTGACACCAGAGTCTTGCTTTACCCTAATGTAATATGAATTTTATTTTCCAGTTTGTTGTGGTAAAATTGTTGCCAAGGGAAGCCTGTGCTATCACTTTTTTAGTGCTGTGACTGTAACTTCAAATGCACAAGGAAGTTCTTAGGTTTTGATACAATCTTATCAGTGATTTATTCAGCCTAAATCTTAAGATTTGCAAGACAGCACTTTGAGACCTCACACTTTTAGTAATGTTGAAGTTGATTTATACTAGTAAAACTACACAAAGAAGTTAACTCTCATTCTATATATAAGAATTTAGCTGACAAAAATGCAAAAATATGAGTAACAGATCTACCAAAATGTGTTAAATTATTACTCCAATGCTTAACAAATAATTGTATACTGCTTAGTAGCAACACTACACGTTACTTCAAAAATTTATAGTATTAGAAAATAAAGACAAACAGATAAGGTAATAGTACAGTGCCATTATGGAAGTTCTGCACCATTCTACTGTTTGATTGCTGACAGCTCAGTTTGTCTTCTATGACGTCATGGCTATTCCATAATGTCTCAATTTTTGATTACCCTTGAGGTTCAATTCAACATTTCCTTTGCTGTTGATTCTTTCTAAAACTTCTGGGGAATTTACACATAATAAAGAAAAGCAGACAACTGATAATATTGAAGAAAGCAGAGGAAGCAAACTGACTCTTTAGACCTTTAACTTAGAAGAAAGGCAGTTTCAAAGAATGTACCTTTAGTGATATCAGTACAGATGCTTTTTTCTTTGAACAGTTTCAAAAATAACTATTAAAAGTGACTGAAGCTTCATTTTGAAGACTAAGCAAAGACAAAAGCAAAATTTGTTGAAACGCAGTACTTGTCCACTACTTCTGAAACAGTGTAATTGTGCTTACTCTGTATTCCTGCATGCAACATTGAATTCATCAGTCTGCTGCCAGGTTTTTATTCCATATTGTATATTATTGAAGTGTAAAACTGCTGAATGTGTTCCAGTGTGATTTTAATCATATTATAGAAAATGTTCCAAGCTGATGTAATCAAATGCCTTTAATTATGGCAATCAAATGTATTAGCAGTTTACTATTGCCAACCCATAGTTGGTACACAAAACCCAGCCTGAACCACAGCATGGAACAGCGAGGTTCACTATTTCAACATGACTTAGTTCAACCTTATGGAAGAATGTTTCTTTCAGTTTAGGTACAAATATTTGCATAGAATTGTAGAATACCAGGTTGGAAGGGACCTCAAGCATCATTTGGTCCAACCTTTCTTGGCAACGGCACAGTACAGATAAGTTGGCCCAGCACCCTGTCCAGCTGAATCTTAAAATTGTCCAATTATGGGGAATCCACCACTTCCCTGGGGAGATTATTCTAATGCCTGATTGTTCTCATTGTGAAAAAATCTCCTCTTGTGTCCAATTGCAATCTCCCCAGGAGTAACTTGTACCCATTACCCCATGTCTTTTCCATGTGACTCCTCGTAAAAAGGAAGTCTCCATCTTCTTTGTAGCCACTCTTTAAATAGTGAAACACGGTGATAAGGTATCCCCCAAGTCTTTTTTTGCCAAGGCTGAACAAATCCAGCTCTCTCAGCCTTTCATCAGGCTTCCCAGTCCTTTGATCATCTTTGTTGCCCTTCTTTGGACCCTCACCAGCCTGTCACATCTTTTTTGTATAGCAGGGACAAAAACTGAATACAGTATTGCAGGTGTGGCCTGAAAGGTGCTGAGTAGAGTGGGATAATGACTCCTTTGTTTCTGCTGGTGGTGTCCCCGTTGATGCAACCCAGCAAAGAAAGCTTTGCTGCAGCAGCACTCTTGACTCATGTGAGCTTCCTGTCTACCAGGACACCCAGGTCCCTTTCCACAGAGTTATTTCCCAGCCAGGTTGATACCAGGCTGTGCTGCACACCTGGATTATGTTTTCCCAGGTGCAAGACCTTACACTTATCCATGATGAACTTCATAAAGTTCTTCTTAGCCCACTCTTTCTGCCTATCCAGGTCTTCTTGCAGTGTGTCTCTCCAATCCCAAGTGCCCACTTGCCCAGTCAGTTTGGTGCCCCTTACCATAAAAAAGACATCAAGGTGCTGGAGCGGGTCCAGAGAAGGGGAATGAAGTTGGTGAGGGATCTGGAGAGTAAGTCTTATGAGGAAGGGCTGAGGGAGCTGGGGTTATTCAGCCTAGAGAAAAGGAGGCTGAGGGGAGACCTTATCTCTCTCTACAACTACGTGAAAGGAGGTTGTAGAGATGCGGGGGTTGGTCTCTTCTCCCACATCACAGGTCATAGGACAAGAGGAAATGGCCTCAAGTTGCGCCAGGGGAGGTTCAGACTGGATATTAGGAAAAAAATTTACACTGAAAGGGCTATTAAGCATTAGAATGGGATGCCCACAGGAGAGGTATTCAAAAGAGGGGTTTAAATAGTGCTTACAGACATGGTTTAGTAATGTGCTTTGGTTTTTTGTTTTTTTTTTCTCAGACTTAGGTTGATAGTTAGACTAGATGACCTGAAAGGTCCCTTCAAACCCAGACAATTCTATGATTCTATTTGTAGAGGTCAAGCTCCTGTAATACTGTTCATACCAACTCTTTCTTTGCTGATGGTGGGTCTGTGTTTACATCAGCCTGCATTATTGTTCCCAAGACCCGGGGCCCAACAGCGCTGGTAAAGACAGAGGTGAAGAAGTGTTGAGAAGCTCTGCCTCTTCAGTGTTGTTAGTGAGTAATTCACCTCTCCAGTTTAATAGTGGGCCAATATTTTCCTTCTGTTTCTGCTTGTTGTTTACATACCTGTAGTTTTTGACATATCTGGCCAATTTCAATTCAAACTGAGCTTTTGCTTTTCTAACTGCATCTCTGCATGCCCTAACAATGCCCCTGTAGTTCTCAATGGGTATTCGTCCACTTTTCCATCTCTGCTATGCTGCTCTCTTGGTTTTGAGCAGACTCAAAAGTTCATAGTTAAGCCAAAGGTGTCTCTTGCTCTGCCTACATCTCTTACCTTTAAAGGGAATGAACTGTTTTATGCTTCAAGGAGAGTGTTCTTGAAAAAATCCCAGCACTCACTAGCTCCTTTATCCTTCATGGAAGCTTCCCTTGGAATCTCTCCCAGCTGAGCTCTGAGTGAGCTGAGGTTTGCTTTTCTAAAATCTAAAAACATTGTCCTAGTACTAACCTTCAGCGTGCTCAGCAGGATCCCAAACTCCACAATACTGTGATCACTGCAGCCAAGGCTGTCACTAACTGAGATATTACAAAGCAGGTTTTCTTTGATTGCGAGTATCAAGTCCAGCAGTGCCTCATTCCTGGTTGGTACATCTAACATTTGTATGATGAAGCAGTCTTCTACACATTTCAGGAACTTGATGGATGACATGTGAGCTGCTGTATTGTTCTTCCAACAAATTTCTGAGTAGTTGAAGTAACCCATAAGAACCAGGTTCTGTTAACATGAAGCTTGCTTAAGTGACCCAAATATCGCTTCATCAATAAAACTTATCATCTTATCCATCGTGATCCTCCAGTCATGTGAGTTGTCCCACTATGTTTCAGTTATTCCTATGATATCATAACTTTCTGACTGGGCACAGTCCGTCAGTTCCTCCTATTTGTTCCCCAGGCTGCATGCATGGATATACACCCACTAGAGGTAGTTGATCTTCTGGTTCTCATCTTGTTGTAATATTAGTCACTGCTCTGGTTGGCCTGGTTTCTTCCTCAGTTGGTTGCAATGGCATGAGCATTGCCACTTTGGATCCTGTCCCCCAAGTCCTTCAATTTAAAACCCGCCTCACCAAGTTGACCAGCCTGCTGCCAAAGATTCCCTTGCCTCTTCTAGGCAAGTATATCCCATCCCTCCAGTCTCTCTTTAGTGATTATTTTAGGAAAAAAAAGTACTTTTATGGAGGTGTATGCTTTATATAATATTGATCAAAAAAAGACAGATAATTTAATGGAAAATTCACAAGACAAAGTTATTTATCACAGATTCCTGTTTCAGATATGGGGAAAGCACCCCTGGAGACGACCGTGCCAAAACTTCTGAAGCACATGCAGAGCCAGGCACCTCCTCACATTCTGGGCAAATCTCCAGTAACTAAATCCACCCTGTCAACTCAAACTGACTTCGACTGATGTCCAGGTAAAGTCTAAGATATTGCTAAACTAAGAGACTGTGGAGTGTCTGTTCTTGGAGATAGTGTGAGAGGACAAGATCCTGAGCAACCTAATCTTTGAGCAGATTTGAACAGATAACATCCACTGGTTCCTTCCATCCATAATTATTCTCTGATTCTGTATGAGTGCAGTAATCGTTCTCTGTGCTAATGTTGAGGGAAAAAACCCTAATGCTATTATGCTATTGAGAAGATAATTCACAGTGAGAACGTCTAAGAGCATTAAGTTTTCTTAAGTACATTGAGTTTAATTATTTAAATAAATCATAATTTCTTACTAATCAGACAATCTTTGCAGCACAATACAACAAGAGGCTGCCATAGTTACACAAGTGAATCAGTTTGAGGGGGCTGTACGAGTTGTCATTATATTAGGAATTCTATTTAGGGAAATAATTATCCACACACGATGAAAATGATCAATCACCTTGAAGTTCGTAACAAATGTGCAGTATTATATGGCTCATTAGTACCCATGATGCAGATACACAAACCAGAAAGTTTCTTTGTCACTTTTGCAAGTATTGCAATACATTTTTGCTTGACTGAAACAGATAAGAGTTCTGCAGAAGAAGAAAACATCCTCTTATTTCATCCCAAAATAGTGACAGGAGTAAGGATTCTTGCACTGTTGCAAGGGCATAAAAGGAAAAGCATCATCACCTGTGACTCAGAACATCTGGCAGTATTGTGAAGGTAACTGCTCCCTCAGTTATGTGAAATAATAGACATGTCTGGCAGGACAACTCAAAATGTATGGGTGACACAAGCACTGGAACATTCAGAATAGGCTAAGATCAACAAGCTCCTCTGAGGCCCTAGTGCTGGGTAATTTTAGCATTTCAAAGAAAGAATGGAATTCATTGACAATACTAACTTGAAAGACTGTGTCATTGACAGGGAGTTGCTCACTGACAGAGTTTGGAAAATCATAGATCAAGGAAAGGACTGAAGGTTACTGGTGGCAGGAGCAGCATTTCTCTTCTTAGCACAGCCAAATTCTTGTGCTCAAGAAATTATCTTGTTTGTTATTAACGTTTGTTATTAAAGGATGCAAACATCCTTAAAAAAACAAATTTACCCCTCAAAGCCCTAAAAAACCCCAAACAAAATCCCGTTATAGATCCATATTCCAAATTTTGATTTAGATTTGAATACTGTGAAAAATCAGATATTGCTTCTGGACTTTTATTCTTCCCTCCAAGAAGGAACCTTGTTACCACTGCTGCTGCTGCTGTTATCTGATGTGCGCTTGTTAGAAAACTACAAAAACAATGATGAAAGATAATAGACAAACATATAATTTTATGATCTCAATTGCTTATGGAAGAATGTGTAATTAAATATGCTATCTCAAGGCAGGATTATCATAATTTTCTGCCAAGAGGTTAACTATTTCAATTCAGATATTTGGCATTTCTAAATTTATCATTTGGCATTACTTAATTCCTAGGTGATCCCTGGACCTCAAAATGTTGTCTGCTGAAATATGTTTAATGAAAAGCTTAGCACCGTGTAATTGGTAAAGTTAAAAACTGAAGTGTCATAATTTTTAAAATATTTTATAAATACCATGAGAAAAATGAATCAGGAATGTATTTTAATAAAGGATCACACAGATCTAAAACCACAAGACTATCTGCAACCGAGCAGGTGCTCTACAAGCTTCCAACTCATGAAAAAGCAACCTGAGAACAGAGACTGAACCAGAAAGCAGCAGTGGAATGAAAGGAGCACCATCCAGACTTGTTATCTTGAACTGTGTTGACTATAAAGCATCTCTGATTTTAAAACACAGAATAAGTCAGATAATATCTGAGAACTCATGAAGAACATAACAGCTTATCACTCAACATATTATTTCTCTTGTGGTGGGAGAAAACATAAGACAACTGCTCTTTGAGGCAAACTGCACTAAAATATAACAAGGAACGATCCAAATAAATATATTTTGGTTGAGAGGATGTATATTTAAAATATATTTTAGGCTTTCAAATATTTTCCTCACAACTATTTCCCCTAGTATTTGTTAACTTGCTATTCATTGAAAAGTCCCAATATTTGCAGACCGACTCAGAAAGCTCATTAATCGCCTCCTAAAAACTCTACACCAACTAGTATGTAAGGCACCTACCATAACGGAAGTCTGAACTATGGTGTTGTTGACTCCTTCCTTCTGTAATAAACTCTGTTGTCATCACCATTACTTGTAATGGTGACCCAGTGTAGATGTTTTACAACACCCTGGTAAAACACCAGGTTTTAAAACTGTCATCTCTTTAGGAAATGATTTCTTCAAGATCCAATTAGAAGGGAAAAAAAAGGTACAGGTTCACTAAGTTAATAAATGAGTTCCACAAATTTAAAATTCAGTGCTGTTTTTCTCTCCTTAATAGAACTAGCTGACATAAAGAGGAACTCATATATATCCAATGAGATATCTTTTTAAATCTTGCTTTAACAAGCCATATTGACATGCAGGAGATTCATATGCAGCATATTGAAGTAAGAATTTTTCTGTTTTGCTATTAGCGTGAGTTTGATTTAAAAATTAAGATGAAAAAAACCCTAATGATTTCAAGAGGGTGATTTACTGGAAAGATTATTTAATTTGAAGGAAAAGACTACTATATCTTTGAAATCAAAGCAAAAATACTAATAGCAAATCTTAGTTCCAAAGACAAACGCAATGCAACACAGAGACAGATTAAAAATCCATAGGTTACTTACTTATATTATTCACTATTAATAGCAGCCTACCATCACAAATTGCAATAAAGCCATTCTTTATGAGAACATCTTATTTCATCCCCAACTAAGAATGTAAAAATATACTACCTTAACTAAAATATGAATTGCATCACCTCTAAAAATATATTGGTATCTATATGTGTTTCTTCACCAGGCAGTATCCCAACAGCTCTTTAAAGAATTAACAGGAAGAAGAAAGGGGCAAAAATATCTATTTCACTTAGGTCAAGCAGCCTCATGTTGCATCGTATTTATACAGGCTGCCAGGCAACAACACGCTGTCTGGCAATTCTTACCTCCACTTTCTAAATTTCTCAAATTCAAGGAGCAGACCAGTAGGAAACATGTATTAATGAGCAGAGCATTCCCATTTGTGTACCTTCCTCCTCAGCTGCCCCCACTGGTCCCCTCCTCTATCTCATTCATTTCAATTTTTGCAGCTTTTGTACTTTTAAAGGTTAAATTTTTAGAGTAAAAGAAAAAAAAAAAAAAAGACAACAAAAAAGGGAAAAACAAAGAAAAATGCACTAATACAGTTCAGTTGTAAATCAACTAGTATAGCCCAAAGGACTGTTAACAGGTATTCACTGCTTTCAAAATATCTTTAAATGATTTGAATATTGCTTAGCAACACCAACACTATTTAAAGGGCTTTGACAATAACATATGCATGAGTAGGTCCACAAAATAACAGCTTCACGACATTCATACCAGCACATTATCCAGAAAGCTAAGTTCTTCTGTCTTACATCCTTGCTCTCTCAACAGAGCGGGTTGTCATTCCAGAACCCAAATAGGATTTATAGAATCAGTATGTAGAAGAGTAAAATAACACCACAAAGACCATGCACTTCTCGCTTTAAAATGCTTAAGATCACAGTTCTAATAAATGGGTTATCACTAAACGTATTGTTTCTCATTTGGTAGGAGAAATTACATTACTGGCTTCTGTCCTTTGCTTATGAAACCCCAGAACATTTTTAAAAATGGGTAAAGTGAAGATTTGGTTAATAGATGAAATAGGAAAACAGATGTAGTACAAGTCCTGTTACTATATCAGATTACAAAGAGGGGACTGGAGAGGCTGTACAGAAATGTTTATGCCTGCCTAATTTCTCACTTTGCACATTTTACTTCATTCCCACACAGCACTGGACTATGCAGACAAGGTGTCAATTCCCACAGACAAAATGGTGGCAGCAAGTCACGTAACTTTCATTTATTAAAAATAAAACAGAGAATGGGTCTTTTTACACAGTATTGCTTCATCAGTTTAATGCAATGTAATTGCTGCATGTGTTTTAGAGTTAACCCACAATATGAGATTGAAGAACAGATTCCAGAAACAACAACAACAACAAAAAGAATTGATATACATTTTATTATGGAATATAATAAAAGCCATCATCATAGGAAAAACTTATATATAGAATGGAGATTTGGGGATATTATTCTCTCCTAGTGGTAAATGATAAGCAGGAAAGGGAACTTCAGAATTACTGCAGAGAGTTTTGCAAAAGAAGCCATTTGCAATGCACAGCAAGTTTTCCTCATCCTACAAAATCCACAAACAATGCTGCAGGACTGCCACCTACTGGAACTCGATAATATACAAATATAAAGACAGGACTGATAAACGAGTGACTGTTGGATGGAGAAAAAGAAGAGGGAGTGGCTCGTTACAAGGGAAATTGTGATATTTATAGTAAATGCATCCAGATAAAATTAGATTAGATTCACGCATCTTAGAAAAGAACCATGATACACTCTCTAAGTCCTTCAGACCAAATCATATTTAAGGATCTAGACTTCAGCGACTTCTCCACACTTATCAGAACGGGCTGTTTTCCACAGGGTTTGGGCAATGGTCCAAGACATGAAAAAAATAAGGGGAAACACAATGCACACCCTAGCCCAGAAGCATTTATCCTAGTGCAATGCAATTCAGCCATAAATCTCTACCATTATGAGTTATAATACTGTGAAAACATCACCGAAGACATGAACTGAAGTGTGTTTTTTAGTATTTCTACTGAATGGAAAAATTATTCTTATATTTATACATATTGATCAAACTAATCTGCATTTCATGTCTGAAAAGTATAGCTTTTCCAAATGTGACAGAATTTCTGAACTGAAATGATACCTAAATATTGTCTTGCAACTTAATGCACTGCTGCATGCCTTCCTTTTTTCTCTACTGTTCTGTATCTCCTTCTTTGCCTCTACTTTTTCATCTTCTTCCTACAGCTCCTCTTGCTTTTAATGTTTCCATGACAATGGCAGCAAAGAAAAGATTAAATATCCTTTGTGTATTTCTTACTTTTTTACTTAACATTTTGAAAGAAGAAGAAATTTTTGAAGGAAGACAAAAAATAATACCACATATACCTCAGAGAAAGGTGCAAGAGTCAGGACAATAATTAATTATGTGATCATGAAGATTTAATAGCTAACAGCTATTTGTAAGGTCATCTTCATAAAAACTTAAACTGAGAATAACAGTTCTAAGGATACCACATTGGAAAAATACAGGGAGAGAAAGTAAGAAAGTATAATCCAATGGAGGACAAAAGTTAATCTATTTAACTAGAGCTCTTAAGTGTTAATGCTTATTGTATACTTTCAGGATAACCTCCAGAGTGCCTTCTGCATTTTTTTTCATTGAATTCATAATATTATGGAAAAATGTTGCATATCTATGGTTAAGAACAAATGGAGCTTTGCATCTGAAGTTAAAAATCAAGAAATCCACTTCGACGATATCCAGCATCTGCATTTTTTAACCCTTCTCAAAGCACAGAGTTCTCCTTTAACAGCTCATTAATTTGAAAAGGAATTTTGAACCCAGGCTGCAATTAACACAGCTCAAGAACCTGGCAGATGCACTAAAAAGGTAACTGAGGCTGTTTATGTTACAAGTAATTTAGAATTTAATAAGAATGAATTAATTATTTTTTAAAAAAGCATTCTCCTGCAGCACCCCTGGATGAATAGCAGACATTCCCACTCTTTCATGTTAACAAAAACACACTATATGTCTTCAATACAGCTCTTACGTATAGATGTGTACGCCAATGTAATTTAAAAAACTTACCATCTGGGAACACAAACTATACCTTTGCATTTGCAACTGTGAGACCGGAAAAATCTGACTTTTCCTCCCCCCTGCCCCACAGCTTCTTCATTTTGGTGAATATATTTTCTCTGACAATGGAAGCTGAGAGACATCCAAATTATTTGTCAAATTAGGTAAAAGTGAATTTTTTGCCTTTTTTTTTTTTTTAAGAATGGTGAGACAAAATATTCCCAACTTAAGATACCGAATGCAAAATGGTTGCAAAGTTTTGTTTCTGGGTTATGTTTCACTTGAAAATATTTCAGAGTGGTAACCGGATTTTCCAAAAGGTTTTAAGAATGTATATGATAATACTTCACCTCTAACGTAATCCAGCTTTTAGTGTTACAATGGACAAAACCATGCAAATCACCACACTGCTTCCTCTTTAATTTTATTTAAAAATTATTTAGACCAAAGTTAATTCAACTCTCTGTAAAGTTTTCTTCCAGATATTAACTTTAAAATTCTTTGATCCCTTTTTTAGACAGAGGAATTTGCTGCGAGCCTTCTCTTTTAATTTCTTGCTTCAGTATTCAAACTCCAGTAAATGCTGATACACTGGTATTTAGAGAACCGGTGTATTTTCAGAGGAAAAAATATTGTTTCACAGTGAAATATTAAAACATTAAATATTTCCCTTAAGCATTATGCAAGTTAAAATAGCAGGAAATTGATCCTTGATCTTAATCTAATCACATAGATATTGTAAATAAACAGAATATATACCATCTTTCAAAAAGTGAGATGGGTCTGAAATTATAAGGAAAATTGGTTGTTTCCTACCTATGCAGAATATGTCTTAACTTGAAAGGTTCAGATATCTTCTGGGCTATTTTTTGCTCTCTACCTCTAGTCTATAAAAGATGCAGCGCCCCTTAATCAATATCATATGGTCCAGTGAATTGGTCTTGCAATTTATATTGACCAAATCAGTTTGGGTGTGAATTTTTTAAAGTTTTTCAAGATTCCCACAAAATTAGCATCATTCTTGTATACAGTCAGGTCTTCAAATACAATGGAGAACACTGATTAACCCTTAAAACATATTTTAATCTACAGGGAGTTTATACAAATAACCACAAAACCCCAAGTTTTCCAATATTAAAGTTCTGATGACAAGTTTAAAGCTGCCCTTTATAAGAAAACAATAAATGTCAGAAAAGTGGACATTATTTGTGACTGATTTTCATCCCATGTCTACAACTGTTTACACAATTGACCTATTCACATGAAGATTTCTTGCCAATAAGAAATCTGGAATGTGTGTGGCAAGAAGTTTAAAAGCTGATATGATATCTTACCTGATTTTTCTCCAGAAAAATAAGCACAGTGACTTGTTATTGCATATCTAACCACCCATTTAATGTTCATAATAGAGCAACTCATCTTTATAGACTTTTTTGTGATTAATTTCATTGTTTTCCCCCACTAAATACTCAGCCAAGTGCCAATAGGTACTTTTACATGAAAAAAAAATGAAGATATAAAGACATACGGAATTATCTTTCATAACATAATCATACATCACATGTTTTTCTCAATCACTAAAGTGCATCTGTGTTTCTTTTCAAGTTTGGTGGGGTTGGTTTTTTTCTTCACTTTGACTGTCTGTGAAAGTTATTTCAATTTATGGAGCAAGCTTAAATTTGAAACCTTTCAGGCTGCCTTGCCCTCTGATGTGAGTTTTCTGTAGATGGAACTACAAAATTCTATCACTCTTATTTGGAAATCTTCACAGTTACAAGTCACATTAAGGAGCTTGGGTTTAAGCCTGTAAACTCTTTTCCTCTAGAAAACTGTGACAGAAGAAATTTCCACTAAACAAAACTATTTTTCTTTAAGAAGCCATTCTTTCAAAAAATAAAACAAAATTTAATTACAATGGAAGCACACCATTTCAGAAGACGAATATTTTTTCCTTTCTAACAGGCATACATATTGTCTCCACTGTTTATCAACTTAAATTCTTTAAGTATAATTCAGTTTAGTTCCAAAAATCTCCTTTTTGAACCCAAGAGTCTGTATTATGCAGATCTACTCTGCATTTTTGTATTGATTCATGTGTCATTCTGGTTTGGCAGTTGAGAGTCCTATCTCCAAATCCCATCTCTTATTTACAAGATATATCCTCTACCTGCCCACCAGCTTTCGATTGCTTTCTTTGCTGCTTCTCCAGTGCTGTCACCTAAACTACTCAGCGTCTTCCTCATAACTGATTATTCTGTCAACTAAGGTTTGTTTGCTTGTCTAGATCACTATTTTGACTTCAACTCAATTTTGATCTGACATAACACAATCTATCATCACAAACAGGCAGCCAGAATGGACAGAGAGAATATATTAATGAAATAATGATACAAATATCTTCACACATACATAGAGCTGGTCTCTGCTGCTTGGTTTGTCTTTTCCAGACAAGAAGCAACATAGACCTTCTTACACTGACAGATCTGAAGCTTTATAGACATAAATAATTGGAACAAATAATTATTCATAGTCAGAACAATCTCAAGCCCTTTCCCTCATCCTTCTGATTACTCAGTAGTTTTTGATATTCATTTCTCTTTATTCCCTTGGCATTCAGTCTTTCACTTACGTATCACTTCTCTGCTTATTTATTTAAACATTAATTTTAAAATATTATTCTCCAGCACAATGCAATACTATTCCTCATCTGCCAACATATCATTGTACGGACTCCTAAGGAGACGAATAGCACACATAACTTTTAGGGCTGGGAATAGAGACTCCAGCAGCGTGATGTAGCTAACTACTAGGATCATTTCTCAAATAAGCTAGTGGCCAAAGAACTCCACACTACTATGAGAAAAGATGTGAACAGCCAGGAGTGAGAGAAGGCCAAATACCTATTAACAGCAAGAGCAGTATGGCTCAACCCTAGACATCCAGCAGCTGAGTACAAGCAGCTTTATGGGATATGATTCCTACCTGACACCTTATAAAGCCATCACGATGGTATCAGTGATGAGGATGGATGCGTTCACCACGGAAGTTTTTTTTTATTTATTTTAATCCAGAAAGGCTGACAAACCAGTAAGAAGAAACTCTCTTGAGAATGGAAAGTACCAATTCGGTCCCTCATGTTCTTAGGGTATTATATGAGTCTGAATGATTTCCCATATAATTTTTTGAACAGGGAAAAAACCTTTTGCAATAAAAATGTGTTTAATATCAGAGCACTTGCAAATATACTGTCCAGAACTGTACATTCTCATACTCTTCCATATAATTGAGTTTAAAAAGAAAAAACTAAAAATCAGAGCTGGGAATATCTAACAATAAACTAAATACAAAGAAAAGCATGGGAAACCAACATTTAGAGAAGCCCATATCATTCCAAAAGAAATTATAAAGGGAAACTACACACAGAGAGGCTTAAACTGCTAATTTCGATAACTGTGTGAAGGTTGTCTATTAGAAATTATTCTTAATGGTATTTGTGACAGCTTAATTTGCCTATTTAAAATAAATATACTCCAATTCCTTTTTCAAATGTTCTTCTCCCACTTTTAAATGATACAAGCTCATTTAACAACTGGTAGTCAAACATGTTCCAACAATAGCAAAGCAAACTGCTGAGGATTATTACAGGCAAAAATAATTCTGCCATTCTAAAAAAAGTGGTTGGCAATTAGTGATTTCAGTTGGCCTTTTCCCCACAGTGTTTATCAAAATGTTATATTTAAGCCTTATTAAAATGTACAGAGATTCTAAAATCTTAAATATAGATTTCCTTGCTAATTCTCTTTCAAAGTCAAATAGATAAAACATAAATGTGGAAACAATCTTAGACAAAAGAAATGGAAAGGCCCTATTGGGTTATAAAAGAAATCCTTCTAATAATATGCCTATATTGTCTGTATACCTTTGGTTTTCCAGAGGAGTGCTTTCTTGAATACTGAGGTTAAACCCTATATCTATGTAAAAGTATTTTGAAACCTAACAGGGCCAAGAGAAAATTAAAATAACCAAGTTAAGCTGTCGGTTTTTTCGCCCTCTGAGTTTAAACTCACAACTACTCATGCATCTTTTTTTACACACTAGAAAATTCAGTTCTTCCTTTGTCAGAAATAGTCTACTCATAATTGAGGGCCTGAAGAAAACATGGATGAAGACTACCTAATATTCTTTAAATTGTATTCTCAATTTGTTTCTAAATTAATCTCAGCATCTATTTTTATAATACCATGTTATTAAAAATAAAGTTTACTTGGTTTGCTTTTTCAGCAAAATGAAATGTAGCATACTGTTATGATTTTTTTTACTCAGTCATAACAATATGCAAGTGCACCACACAACACCAATTTTTTTCCTTTGGTTTTGACAAAAAAAAAAAAAAAAAAAAGGTAGTGAGCTAGTGAGCTAGGCTATAGTCCAAGAAGTTACTAGCGCAGACTGTCTTCAATGGTTCTGTAGTGGTTTAGGCCGAATCAGCCAATGACCAGCGACAGATGCTCTCCCCCCCACCTCTCACTCTAAGGAGAGAAGGAGAGAAAATGAGATTTATGAGTTTAGAACAAACTAAACTACCTTAATGAAATATTAATAATGAAATAAAAAGGGAATAATGAAGTAGATACAATATATACAAAATCATATCAAGCTCCCAGGATGACATCACTGGCAGACTGGACTCAGTGACAGATGGGAACTGGATTCTGGATCTGGAGTCAGGAACACACAGATCGGGACGAAAGACAGATGAACAGACAGTGTCCTCTTTGGACATTGGCCACTGAAGAAAGAAAGTTGACTCTTTGATCCCTCAGCTTTTATACTGAGCATGGGGCAGATAGGATGGAATACTGATTTGGTCAGTTTTGGGTCACCTCTACTGTCCGCTCCTTCCTGCGGTTGGGGCCCCTCTATTCTTTTCCGTTTCTGAGCCTCCAGCAGGGCAAATAACGAAATTAGCTGACCTGGGTTGTTATAGCCATAAGTATAAGCAAGAGCACCTCTGCATACCATACCTTGGCATGAACCATAAACATAGGTCTTATCACTCTGAGAACAAACAGTTTTTTGAACAATATGCTGTTAATTTCAGAGCGTTAGGAGAAGCTTAGCCACGAACTAAGATTACTGAACAGAAAGTTGGTTTTGTTTTACCTCAAACCAGGACAGGTTCCCACTTTCAAGAGGAATTGGCGTAGGGCATAAAACATCAGAGCAACTTCATAATCACCTTTCTACTATTTTTCAGAGGAAGAAATTTTATAAG
>JAHREE010000130.1:1962544-2020117 GCA_033628505.1 Tringa tobata | reverse complement strand
TTAAATAAGAAGTTAGGAGATGTATACAGAAGATTAATACAGGAGGCAAGTCTGCAAGTTAATGTGTTTACATTTACAGAACATTTACAGAATAAGAATAATATTATTTATTGCCTTTCCGAATTCTTATTCAATGCATAAAATTTTCCTAGTATTATAAAGAGTATTTCAGAGACAGGTGAAAGAACAAAGTTACTAGAATGTCTGTTTCCATTTTGAGAATGTGTACTTATTGTACATATTAATAAATATCAGTGAGATTAAGTCAAAATAATGTATATGGGCAATTGAGAAAGAAGTCTCTGAATCACTGGGCAGTCTAAGAATACTTATTTATAGGAGCACTAAACAAACCTGTAATTATATTAAAATACAGTACAGATGAAGCCTATGTTAAAGCAGAAGAGGTAAAATGAAGATTAAAGAGACAATACAACTATTCTTACAATAAGCGGACAAAGAAAAAATACTATCATTTCTCATTAAACAGGAAAAAAACCCTCTGCTTCTCAGCGCATTAAAAAGAATGAAGTGAAAAACAAGTTTTGCACATAATAGACATTCTTCACATGTTTAAAGATGTTAACAGTAGAAGATGCAATTCTGATCACATTTTTTGGTCTTCAATCCTAAAATAATAGGTACGTAATTCCACTCAGTGTTCTGAAACAAAATTGTAATCTCTGATAAAGAGGAGGAATAAAAATATTTATACGTCTCTATTGATTTATGCATTATTTCAGAGAGTCAAGTTTACTTCAGGAACAAGTGACAAATATTTCTAAGTAAAACAATTCAATAGATTTTAATGCTGCATAAATGTTAAAGAAGGTTTGCCATTGCATAATTTCCCCTGAGACCTTGACGATGGTTCATCAGGTGGCTTGCTTATGGTTGAGTTTTGGATAAGTGTCTTCATGTGTGTGAGACGCTTCACCAAAAGCATTGGGACACCTACTTATGTGCTTTCTAAATGAAGGCCGCAGCATGTGGGCTGATGAAATATATACCCCAGCTCAACATACTCTAATTAAAGAATAAAGAGGCCTTTCTCTAAATTCAGTGCAGTTTCTGGGATCTTTATGGAAGATGGATATGCACAGAATCTTTTCTACATAGAATTGTCACCAACAAACCAACTGCTTCAATCTTTCATCCTTCCCCTTCCTTCTTAATTGATCCTTGAATTTTCTAGACACATTAAGCCTGTATGGATCTTATTTCCCATGCAGGCAAGCACAGCATATATTTTGGCCATCCCATCCTGCTGAAAATGGAAAAACATAACTTTTTTTCAGCTTCCCTCATGCTACGGCTACATCCATTTTCTCTATAGCAACCTCATTTTCCCAACTCTCAACACTTGAAGGACCATTTCCTTTTTCTCTTGCAGTCCAGAGAACTCATTGCCCAGACTGCTAGGCTATAAAGCATTACATTTTAGCTTCTAAGATATGTATTTTGAAGGCAACAGCTGCATGTTTTTGGATGTGGTGAAACATTACACTTTCAGCCCCTTTCTCTCCCCCAGATTTAAATCAAACAGACTTAAACACAATACAAAACCTCTTCATTTTTAAAAGCACAGGCTTTCATTACCATCAGGGCACCTGTCCTCAAAAGAGGTCTAGGTTGACACTACCCGAAGCGGGTAAGACACCTTGCAATTCTTCCTGTTCCCCATACTCTCTGTAGAAGATGGGGGATTTAACATACAGTTTGATATGTTTTGAGAATTGACCTTTCTCTAATAACACAGAACCACAGTTGCTGTTTTAAAGCAATCTTCTCCATCTGGATCCAGGTGAAGAAAATTTCAGTAAGACATAACCTGCAAGAAGGATCTAATTAAACAGAATTTATTTCCTCCAAAATGTTTGTTCTTACTTATAGTTTAGGAAGTTCACTAAACTTCACTGCACACGAGACTGGTAAAGCAAGAAGGAAAACCCCAAAAATGATATATTTGAATGGCAATTATTTTCTATCCCCCAGCTGGTTCTAGAAGTTATTTCAAAATGTCAGAGAATTCATTGCATTTTGATGAAGGCACTTGCCATTTCTTAGTTGTGAACAAGGCAGTTCAGGGCGTAAAGTTCAAAATATAGCATTCACAGAATTCAATAATTAGAACTACTCAACTTCCCTAAGATGCTCTTGCAATTGAACAGTTTCGTCTGCTAGCAGTAGGGTCAGAAATTTAATGTTGCACCATTTAGTTTAATGGCTGCGATAACTGCTCACTTATTTTCACACCTATAGTGGAAGGTAATTAAAGTAATATCCTTTTATTTGTAATTAGGTGTCATTTAAACTGAATACAAAAAATGGGAAAAGTAATGAATCAGAAAAATGAAGAAAGTATCAGCTTTTATAATTAGCAGGTCAAAATCTTCCATAGCCTGAATTTATGTCAGAAAAAAAAATTATTTAGTAAAAGCTTGAGAATTAAATGCCTGTGGACTTTTTTCTTCAAAATATCAAAAAGACTAGAGAAGGAATGGAATGTGTTTTATATGTTTTTAAAAACAACTTTTATACTTTACTCTTAGGAAGCAATTCCATTAGGAGGAATGTTGAAAAAAAATGATTTATTATTTGATACCATTTAATATTTTGATTCCATCTCTCACACCCTCCAGATAGTAGGCAAATCCTTCAGCATACATAGAAGGAAAACAGGCTCTGAACCACAGACTCTCTTCTATATTTGCAAGAAGTTTCCTCTAACTGTTCAAATTCATTTCATAACCTTCCTGGACCTCTGATGAGGTGAAAGCTTGCACTGAGATTAGAAAGGGAATCAGCATGATTTGACAAGCCATTTGATGTATTTCCCTGTAATAACTTTGGCATCGCAAACTTCAAGGGGACAGAAAGCTGACAGCCAAAGAGAGGAGACAAAGAATGTAGCTCTGTGACTAAAAACCAGTCTCTAATAAAAGGCTCTGGAGTTTTTTTGTGAGGGGAAAAAAACCAAAAAGATAGATTTGTTAAGCATTTTCTTAAACTCCTCTCATCCTGAAAACAAAGAATATCTGATTGCTAGATATACTTGTACCTAGTGATCAAGATCAAAACTTATAATAGTTTGAGCATAAAATAGTCAAAATGTTCTGCACATGAAGATAATTAGAGTATCTGAATGCACAAATCAATAGCACATATCTGTTGGAGGTGTTTTGACTTTAAAACCAGAAAAAACTGGAGAGTCTTAAAGAACTATAATTGTTTCATTGCTAATGGGGCAATGCTAGGTCACCAGAGAAACGTCAAAGACTGTTTCTTATTTTTCTTTTTTTCCCTGAATTTAAAATGTGGGGTTTACTGCTTCTTTGAGATTCTTGTCTTGACTGTCTCAAGTCAAGTACTTTCAGCTCTTTGCCCTCAGAAGTCCTCTCAGAAAGGACTTCTGCCTGGCTCATCCTGCAAACATGGAAGATGACAGTGCAGAAATGTGGAAAGCCCCACAGAAGTCCACATATCTCATTGTCTGACACCTTTGTTCAGTTCTTGAAGTATTTTATTCTGCATGTAAGGTTGTAACAAGTGGCAAAACTATTTATTTAACGAAGCATATAAAGGAAAGCGAGCAACACAGACTGATAAAACCATTACAAGAATCAGAAAAATTCTGGATATAATTTATTTACGCATTCACCACTCCATTAATTTGAAATGTAAAGCATCAAATAACTGAAAATCTTTCTTCTTAAATAGTAGATGTACCTTCCTGTATTCCCCAGTTTTAAGTCATTCAAGCTGTACATAAACATTAAAATATTGAAATACTGTAAACTTGTTAAGGGGCAAACTTTTCCTCAATGAAGTCCAGAAATGGATGTACATCAACTAAATTTCCTCCATTATTTTCTATATAGTGGGACTTAAAATTCTTTATATAAGCTTGGCTGAAGAAAAATGTTAACACTGGGAAGAAATTCCCAAGTAGGTTACTAGTGGAAACATTAAGTATTCTGTTATCAAGCAAAATGAATTTTATGCACTACAAAATCCTAACTATGAAATCAATGTAAAACTTCCATAACCAAAAAGCTTATAACTGCATATTTAAGGAATGTTCATTTATTTAATTTAAATGGTTTTAACAATGCTCTAATTTTAGCAGCATCTTCACATACCAGGGCTAAAAAAGGCTACTACGATTATTTACCAATTCAACTGAAAATCAACAAAATGATTCAGTGTTCACACCACCTAAATTTCTACAAAATTGCAATGTTATTGGTTTTAAATGATAAGTAGCAACAATTTTACCTTTGACAGTATCCAAGATGTACGAGACAAATTTTTTGTATAAAAAGCCTGATTTCCTGTCTTGAAACATTTCCCAACTAAACTCATAGGCTTCCCTAAACCTGCTTGCATGGGTAAAAGTCTGGTTACAGACAGGAGTAAAAACATTATACAACACAATAGGAATAGTTTCAGAAAATATTAAACAAGTTCCTGTTTTTTCTCTTAAGTTTTTAAAACTGCAATGCCCTCCCTCAGACACAGGTATGGTTATGTTACCGGGAAACAGTGAAGAAACTACTCCGTAAAATATTACTAAATAACACTGTTACAAAAATCCGTTTCAGTAATAGTAAATATCAAGCTCAGGAACAGCGAATGTCAAAGCTCGCTCAGTCTTAGAGCCGGCAGTAACTTCTGCAAACAGGATTTATTCCTTCTACTTAGCATGCCCTCATTTATTACCTGATTTTGCCTAAGGAAAGAGATTCACAAACTCCAGTATCAACTGAAATTACTGTCAAAGCACAGGAAAATGATTGCAAAAGTAGGGCACTGAAATGATGATGAAGTAAAAAGGTAGGACAGAACAACTTTATGAAAGATCAAGAGTCAAGCAGAATGGGAATAAAAGAGTTATATAAACTACCAGTGTTAATCTACCTCACAAAGAAATAACATATTTGTATGTAATTAGAAGGAAACAATTTGGGACAAACTGGAGACATTCGAAACTCTATCAGCCATGGACCTGGGAAATCTGGACTAGTTGATCATGCTCTGAGCAGGTGGGTTGGACTAGAGGTCCTCCAAAGGCACCTTCCAACCTCAACAATTTTGTGATATTAGTGGTACGTATTAAATGAAGAATGAAACAAACTTATCTGATAAAGCCAACTTTGTTGGTTTTGGAGGGTTTTGAGTTGATGTGGGATAGACAGAGGTCTAAAATGAGTTCTTTAGAACTTAGAATGATGATTATAATATATAGAATCTAAAAATGTTAAATACTGTATTACAGTAGGTGTCTTCCATCTTAATGCTGTTGAGATGACACTGTTAGGATCTACTTGGGCATTCATGGTGTATTTCTTCCCTACACATGAAAAGAAGCTACTAGCACTGAATATTCTGAAGAGTCCTTCATTTGCAAAGCTCATCTCTGACCGTGTTGCATAGCCCTGTGTTCTCCCTCTTCTCTAAGCTTTCCCTTAAGATACTTTCTTTAGAATAGGGTGATATAAATATATTTAGAAGAAATCTTTTGTCCTCTTATGACATTTCTGTCATGGAAGTGCTCACATAGGTGTTTATCCTTGCATTGTCAAAATTTTGAAGGAAATTGAAATAAAATATAAGATGATTTTGAGCCTTGTTTATATTTTTTTCCTAAGACATTTAATGAATTAATAATAAAAGAAACCCCAAACCCACAAACTAAACCCCAAAATAAAACACCAGGAATATATTTCAGTAGACCATAGAAGAAGAAAAACACTCTTTGTAACTATTATTCCTCCTTACTCAATAAACAGTCTCAGTAACATTCATCATTCATTAAAAATGATTCATCTCCCTTGGCCTTTATTCACTGCTTAATTTTTCTAATGAATTTAATGTAGCACGTGATGTAATCAGAAAAAAGCATGGTAAGAGCTCTTTCTGCCACTATAGGCACAATCACAGTTAATTAAGAATTTAGTGTTAACTGAAAGTATGAGTTAACTATTACAGACCCAACAAATTGTCTACCTTAGAGAAGCAGTTTCCTCATTAACAAAGAAGAGCTAGGATCTAATTGTTGCTTCTTTAATCTGCTAGGTGCGTTAGTATCTCATTAAATGTGCCTCACGGAACAAAGTGATCTGTTTGATATTATTGGAAAGGATTAACAAAAACATAGTAAGTTCTGGGAGGCTTTATCCTGTATCCATTTATGAATAAATAGTTACAGCATACCTGAAAACAAAAAGTAAAATTTTTTTTTCTATTTCCACATATATTTTAGAATAATATTTCACTATAACTTCAATGTGTTAAGGAGCATTGAAGTAAACAGCATAGACAAAAATTAGAACCTTAATGAGGAAATGGTTTTCTTTCCGAAAAAGAGCCAAGAGATAAGTATTTACAGCACTGTAATCAAAATATGGGTGAAAACGAGAGGACTTGCTATCTGTGTGCAGAAAATAAATAATTTCCTGCTCTGAACAGATAACATTTCACACCATGGTTATTCTTTGCTATGAACTCCAACACTTAATGTAACATGTTATAACTGATTTAATAAATGGATAGAACTATTAGCTCAATATAGCAAAGGTCTATGTCAGTGCCTTGCCAATATCCTGCCTGTCCATATTAATTAGTTAACAGTCTTTTGTTCACGGTAGTTCTTGTGTCACCTTTGGAGTACTCATGGAAAGAAACAGATGACAGGAGGAAAAATTAAATATCAATAGTGCTTGAGTACAGCTGTACATAAGACACTTAAGGGGTTAGATTCAAGTTTCACACTTCTGAATTCATCTAAGGAGAGATTTCTTGTTAGAACAAGAGGACTGAAACAACAGATAAAAGTAGTCCCATTGCAGTATCAGAGACTTGACTTTCAGTATTATGAACACGTTATTCTACTTTGCACCATCCCAATAAAGCTAAAAAAAAGATTTTAAATACAGTGCAAGAGAAGGAAAATGAGAAATAAATATTAAGATAAAATAGGAAAAAACTGTATATTACAAATTAACTTTCAAATCCACGCAAGTAAACATTCTTTCAAGAAACTCGTAAAGACTATTAACTGCATCACTGATCAAAATAAGTCTGTCAAATGTATATCAAAATACTCAAAAGCATGCTCAGCTGAATAGAATCAATAGGAAAAGAACACGTGCATATCTAATGATTCTCAGTCGTAAATTCCCACATAAAGAAATAGTTCCACCCCTTCAGAAATACCTTAGATAGATTCCCACTGATAGAAACAATTCTGATTTACATTCACAATTAACTCTAACTAGCTGTGTGGCTGTTGCAGTCTATACAGCATTTCTTATTATGTCAAGTGAGTTATAACATGAAGGCTTGTTTTGCATAGTAATAGCACTTCCTATCACCATGAAATATAATGTAGATCAGTTGTAAGGAATGACATCAGTCAGTTGATAGATGCGGTACTGCAGCTGTTTAGTCAGATGGGGGTTTTGGTTTTTTTTTTTTTTCAGAATCAGACAGGAATTGAAATATGAGAAAAATGTAAAACAACATTTGAGGCATTTTAGCTGGATTCAATAAACTTTCTGAATAAAATAAACCAAATTCTCACAGTGCTATATGCCAAGCATTAGAAAAGTTAACCGGACTTCCACTGAAGGACAAGTTCACTTGCATGACAGAACATCTCCTATATATTAGCTCTACATGCTTAAATATCTTCCCTTCCTCTCTACTTAGATCACCAGTAATCATATAACATTCCTCTCTCACATTCTTAATCACCAAGTTCTGTTTCCCTTGATGCTAATTTTAGGGATTTGAAACTTGTTTTCTAGGTCAGATTTTTTGTGGACTTGAGAAGAAAAACTTCTTTAATCTTGAATTTAACAATTTTCAGGAAATTATTTTGTGCAACTTTCCATGTATTTAAAAGATAAAGAATACAAGTATTTATAATGAAAGCTATAAAAATAAACCATAAACGTTGTAGTTTACGCCTCTTATTAAAAAAAAAACAACTTTCAAGTAAGTGCTGAACGATTGTTCTTGCTGTGTAATAAGAGATTTATGCCTTCTTCCATGTTCCATAAACCTTTGAATTTCCCTTCCCTTTCATCTGCCACATTGTCTTCCTCTCTTTTTTTCAACATCCTCTCTAATTTAAACTCTTGTGCTCTTTAAACAGGGATTTACCAGATGTGATTTTTTTTTCTTATTTAATAACTATGGAACCTTTAACTTGTGTATATCTTAATAACAACGTCTTCTGCCTGTCTGATTGTTGGCATTTAAAGCCACTGTTGTTTACTGACTTCCAGGATTCAGTGAATATTGTCACAAAATATAATATACATGAACTAGCAGACTTTTAAAAATAAGTACAGTAAAACCAGCATTTTACCTTGTGCTCTAAAAACATGTTTTGCTATGCTTCCATGTTTACTTCACTTTATAATATTTTTTGCAAAGTATTTCCCCTGCAAACTATATGCAAACCAGCATAAAACAAAATATATCATTTTGGCACTAGTGACAAAACCTCCTATATCTCAGAATCTTTCAATTGTTGTCTCCTAACCAAGACCTATCAGCTATAACTCCTTTACCTGATTTGACTCAAACGTTTCATTTCTAAGGCAAAGCGCATGGCAAAACTAAGCCTGTTATTCCAATATAATTTCTACCTCGGCATTACAGAGTTCATTATAAACTGTAAGCCCTATTGACAATACCAGAAAATGTTTTCTGGGTGAGGAAACAGGCTAATACTCAGACAAGTAAATACATACTGTTTTGTTATTGATCCATGGATCAATAGAAAGCAAAGCCAAAGAGGACCATTAGATCATCTAGTGTGATACCTAGTATAACTCACATGATTACATTTCATCCAAATATGCTATGTGAAGAAGAATTTAGTTAGCTTAAATATTTCAAATCGTCCCTGCCTTATCCTCACAAACAAACAAAGCACACCACAGCAAGAAAATAAAAGAGGCGTAGACAAGCACAATGGCAGAGAACTAATTAGTAGAGAAATGCAACAGTGATGCTAGTAAAACGGTGCCGGAGAAAAGCAAAAGCAAACAAATAAAGCAAGCATATAAAGCTTCCCTGCCCACCTACGATGGGAGAATATTCAATTACATTTTGATCTCTAGAAGTTGTCCCTGTAAATGATTTGGGAGATTCATCACAGGAGTCAGGTCCAAAAGGTACATTATTACTAGAAGACTCAATCAAAATGCTTTAAGCCTTTAGGAAAAAAAGCAGGTTTCTAGCAGTAAATTTAAAAGTAAACCTAAAATTTTTGATGATTAAGATACTATACATGACACCATCCTACAAGTGGATAGCCCAGCTTCCAGTCCCCAGGGATCATGCCTGACCCATCAGTCCTCTTGTGGCCATGACCTGTGGCTCATTTCCCAGAATCCCACTGAAGACAGGGACGTCATGGATTTCAGTCTAATCCTCCAGGACAAAAACAACAGAAGAAGTAAGCACGTGGGGGTTTACAGAAAGGTTTTACATCATTCTGAACACACTATTGCTTTTTTTTTCATTGAATAAAAGCCAAGCTGTTATAGATCAGTAGTAAAAGCTGAATACATCTTATCCCTCTTGGGGGTTCACTAATTCCCTTTGGTGCTCTGAGAGTTTGTACGCACTGAGGAAAGGCTGGAGCCTCCTCCAGCTTCTGATATGAGCATCTTACCATCACCACGTACTGCATAAGAGGACCAAAAAGAGAGGAAATGGTTCAGAGATCCCTTTTATCATTCTCTTGCTCTGCCAAATCACTGATTAGCTTCTTTCAGACAATAATAGAAGATTTTGTTGCCAAGGTGACCTCATTTCTGAGAACCAAGATCTCTTCCAAGGTGATTACATTTCCATGCTATAGCCCTGAAGGAATAAAACCTTCAATGCTTGTATTTGTTGTAATCTCTGCACTAATCTATAATTTTTAAAAGATAAATTAGTTACATATGAAAAAATTGAGTTAGTGGCTCATTAAAGACACAGAATCTTAATGTCCCACTACATTTATAATGGACAGGCAGGCTTCTCCAAACTTTTATAGCACAAAGACAAGATTGTGAGCAACAAATCAGTCACGTGCTGCTGAATGTCACTTACCTTCACCTTGGTGAAAGCAGAGAACAAAGGAACAATTCCTCTGCCTTCCTCATATTTCAATTTACCCACTTAATAACATAATCATTATGCCTTAAACACTCACCTGAAGTGCCTGCCTTAGAAGATTGGATAATAATTATTGTCTTAGAGTGAAAAGTATTGTAAGCACGTTGAGATCCATATAAGAAAACTTGTTTTTCCACAAAGCCCAGGGAAAAAAGAAGTGAGCAGAGAATTTGTAATTTCTCTTACCACAATGAATATAGATTTAAAAGATTCTTCCAGAAGCTAAAGCATAACATTCATTTTATTATTCTGAGTATTAAAAAGTCTGTAAAAACACCACAGCTGTTTTTTTTTTTTTCTTAAATAAAAATTAAGAACAAACACATATAAAAAATATAAGAACAAAATATGTAGATAAACCAGCACATTGTGCTGAAAACAATCCCCTGGCCAAACACAAACACAAATTTTTACTGAATTAAAATAGTTTTAATATATAAGTGAAAGGCAATTTCAATCATCCCAAAATCGCCAGTATCCAAGGCAGTTCTATGAGTAGGGAGGTTTGGATTCAGATCCTCTCCAAGTGGAGGATGTAACTAGATTTTCCCCCTCCTGGACACATGTTCAAGTGGTGAGAAAGCAGAAAGGAGTAATTAAATGACACTACTAATCATCAGTCACATCATCACCCTCACAAAAAAAGAAAAATGAAAGGAATAGTGAAGCATAGGAGCTTCTGCTTAGAGCCCAGCCTGGCAAGAAAATGACTTTTGGAACGAAAACAGAATTTATGAACACAGAATTAGAAAGTTCTTATTCCTGTCCGTTATTTGAAAATCAAATGTTCTATTCAACATCATGGCTTCAGTCAAATCTTATCAGTGTGGCTTGTTACACAGGACAAAAGCAGGCACAACTGTATTATTTCTATTGTACATCTTTGAATGTATTTTAAAGTATGTTAATTCTTGTCATCCTTGTATGGAACTTGCAGACCTCTCCCATCTTCAACACATAATCAACATCTAAAGAATGTTTCAGGATTTTTCTTTTCCTTTTCCTGTACAGCATTAACATTTAAATGACTAATTACTTATAGTATCTCCTTTACTAATTAAATACATACTCTTAGTAAAGAAGTTACATATATGTAAATACTAATACCATGATTTAAAGTTATGCTACTGTGGCTTTTCTAGTAAGTTAAAATTGGTGACAATGTAATGACACACTGATTCCACACTAAACTATCATTATATTCGCTTCAGTAAAATCTTTAAAATAATGAATGTGAACTGGTTTCTTAACCAAAATTACACTCTTTTCCAATGCCACTTAAGTCCACTTTTATTTTAAATACCTGAGTCCTTTAAAAAGGACTTCCCTTTTAACTTGGCAAAAACAAGTAGGATATTATTGGATAGAGCTCTTCAGAAGTCCACTGATTTTAAATTGGAGGTCTTTTTTTGCATGGGATCAGAACACTCCTTTCCTTTATTTCTCTTTTTATATAAACTTTGGGGATTTATTAATATTTTTTAATTTTTTTAAATATTTTTAATACCTTATAAATGCTTAGATCACAAAGGTGAAGAAAAGCCTATATTCTCATAAAACATTTTAAAAGCCTGCTTCCTATACCAGGAAGTTTTATATGCATCGTTTGAACAGAGTTTATATGACAGTCTATGTGTTCTAACCAGGTTAACTGAAAACACAACTCACAAAGTACTCCCACAGAATTCAAAGAACATTAGTGAAAAACTAGCAATATAAAGGTATTGTAAAGGTGAGTTTCTGACTTATAAATTAGCACAATCTAATGCAAATCACAGTTTCAACAGATTGGCTGTACAAATACAGACACACTGAGAAAACTGAAACATTCACAATGAATCTAAATTTAATCTCTAAAACAAAGATGGCCCTCATGAGTCTTCTTTTACTTCATGAAAGATGGGGTTTGCACAACATTGTTTTCCCTAGAATATGCATAAATCAATCTCTCTGTTGGAAATAATAACTAGCACTGAACTTATTTGGCAAGTTTCCTTATGTTGTAATGACACAGGTAACACAAGTTACTAACATGTTACTTTCTTGGCTGGTAGCCTTCAAGCTTCAAATTTAGCTAATTTGCTTGCAAACTGCAATCATATATTCGGACAGGGGAGGGCAGTGTTCAACTTCCTTGGCAGGAATATAAATCTGTTGATAACTTTTAAAACTAACTACAAATTGACATAGTAAAAGTTTGCAAGTGTGCTTTGGCCTCATTTACACATATTATGTTGTCTCATAACATGCAAAAGCAAGATTATATTGAAAAGCAATGACAGAATAAATCTAACTCTCAGGTAAAAGACAAAAAATTCCCTCTAAAAGTCTAATAAACAATAAAACAAAAAAGTATTTCATATTTCCACAATTTGTTCTTTTTTTTTTTTCCTAAATGATTTAGAATAGAAAAAGAAATTCCCAGGTAGCTAATGAATGCAAGTGCATGTGAATGTAAGATTATGAAGTCTCAATGTAAATTCTATTTATGTTAACTTTGAATAATATGTCATAAACATCCATTCCCAATTTCTTAATAGTAGATTTTAGTTATTTTTCTCTTACAAAAAGATTTAAAAAAATTTTTTGAGGAGCAGAGAGTACAATGGCAAGAACTAGCATATCTAGTTCCACTAGTAAATTCTGGTTAACTAAAGCAAGTTAAGTCTCTCTTGGATAAAATGTATGCAGTCATAAAAGAAAATAAAAAAAATATAAATAGACTCATTCAATTTGGTGAAGTCATTCCTGATTTTCAAGTTAAAAAAAAGAAAAAATCAAAAGAGGACTTTTTTACTGATATTTTTTAATCATATGTTTATTATTCTGAAATATACTTTCCTTGTAGAACTGAGCTGGGCAGAGAGGAACCTGATTAAATTCAACAAGGGCAAGTGTAGGGTGCTACACCTGGGGCGGAATAACCCCAAGCACCAGTACAGGTTAGGGGCTGACCTGCTGGAGAGCAGCTCTGTGGAAAAAGACCTGGGAGTCCTGGTGGACAACAGGATGACCATGAGCCAGCAATGTGCCCTTGTGGCCAAGAAGGTAAACGGCATCGTGGGGTGCATCAGGAAGAGCATGGCCAGCAGGTCGAGGGAGGTCATCCTCCCCCTCTACTCTGCCCTGGTAAGGCGCCATCTGGAGTATTGTGTCCAGTTCTGGGCTCCCAGTTCAAGAAGGACAGGGAACTGTTGGAGAGGGTACAGCAAAGGGCTACAAAGATGATTAGAACTAGAACATCTCTCTTATGAGGAAAGGCTGAGGGACCTGGGTCTTTTTAGTCTGGAGAAGAGAAGACTGAGGGGGGATCTAAATGACGTCCATAAATACTTAAAGGGTGGGTGTCAGGAGGATGGGGCCAGTCTATTTTCAGGGGTGCCAGTGACAGGAGAAGAGGTATTGGGCACAAACTGGAACATAGGAAGTTCCACCTAAACATGAAGAGGAACTTCTTTACTTTGAGGGTGGCACAGCACTGGAACAGGCTGCCGAGATAGGTGGTGGAGACTCCATCTCTGGAGAGATTCAAAACCCACCTGGATACGTTCCAGTGCAACCTGCTCTAGGTGGACCTGTTCCGGCAGGGGGGTTGGACTAGATCATCTCCAGAGGTCCCTTCCAACTCCGTATGAGTCTGTGATTCTGTGAATCTGTAATTCAGGGCTCACAGAATGAACCAATGCACATTTCTTCTATAATGAATTTACTTCACAAAGTTGTAACACATTGGTTACAGCCAGTGTAGTAAAGACCTTTTTTTTATTTTTCCTAATTTAAAAAAAAAAAAAAAAGAAGATACGAGCATTGTGACCATTCTCTGTTATATTAATCGCAAAGGAGAAGCAAATGTCACAAAAGTACCCAACACCTACTTTTAGCTTAAAAATTGGCAGAGCTATACGGGGAATCAAGTGGGAGTTAACATTACCTTTGTACCACCCTTCCATGAGAAATCAGTATCCATTTTTAATTAATATCTTACATTTATGCTGTTTCATCAACTGACAGGAATATCGGCTCTACCACACTCTGCAAAATGCCAGAAATGCAACTGCTGTCAGCTGGAAACAGAGGAAATCTGAATGTCAAACAGGCTGTCACTGTGCCCAAACTCTCTTAACTATTGTAGCATCATAAAATAATTTGGTTTGTAAGGGACAGCAGAAGTGACCTAGTCCAACCTCCTGCTCCAAGCAAGGTCAACTATGAGGTCAAACCATGTTGCTCAAAACTTTATTCAGTCTGGTCTTGAAAAGCTCCATGGATGGAGACAGGACAACCTTTCTGTGCTACCCAGTCCAATGCCTACCACACTCTTAGAGGAAAACTGATAATCTTATTAAATGCCAAATTCCTTCACTTAAGAGAAGTTTTCCATATTCCTTAGAATTCCCTGCTAGGAGTTACAGGTGCTTTCTAGCAACTCAGTAAGGAAACCACTAATTGGAAGATCAGTCCTCCTCATAGATATAGATTTCCTTGGGGACTGTCCTGTTTCCCCTCTTCAGTTTCATTGGTTAAGTCCAAGAAATTTTTAGCTACAAAATTTCCTTTTATCAGGACAACAAAGCATGCAATGTTTATGGACAAGTAAACTCACACATATGTCCCCTAGCCACCCTAGTACAATAACAATAGTGATGAAAACCAGATACAGATTTCCACCCCCTCACCTCCCAATGCTCTCTATCCACAGAACAGTTTTTTAAAAGAACTCATTGAAAATGTTCCTAGGTTTTAAAAAGGACAGGAATAAAGCAGGTTTTCTCAACAGCTATGACCCCCTTCTGCCCCTTTACGTATTTAAGAAAGTAAATATACCAGATAGGAAAAAACATTATTTCTAAAACCTGGAGGAAAATTGGAAAAATATATAGGTCCATAAAACCATAAAATTTCAGATATGAGGAAAATAAAAAAATATAAATAAGACCGTTACAAAGCAAAACCAGATGAGTTTATAACTTATCTCAACTACACTTTTTACCATCCCCCATGGAGAAATGTGATCACTGGTGCCAGACACACTATAATATCATAAAGTGACAGGCTAAGGTTGCATTTCATATCCCAGTGTCAGGCTCCCTTCTGCTCCCTTTCAGCTGGGGTCTTCACGCATTATGTTCAAGGTAGATGTTGTCAGTTATATGCCAGGAAATTTGGAAAGGAGACAGGGAAATAAAAATGACTCTACTAAGAGTAATATAGACATCAAGTTCAAGATGAAAATAGTAAGAATTCTTCTGAATTGTTAATAACTTGTTCAAAAGGTCATTTAGTAACTCTGAGTTTAGGTCGTTCTTCCACAAAGGAGAACTGAATGAACAAAAAGAGACAAATTTTAGTACTTTGATTTCCCAGAACATACTAAATTAGCTAAAATATTACCTTTTGCATTATATGCTATATATAGCACAACGTGAATACAGTATATAATTTCTTTTGCAATAACATATCACAAACCAAAAATTCTACCATCTTCCCTCTCTCTTAATAAAGGTTTACAGTTCACAGATAGTTATGCAAAAAAATGCTGAAAACATGAAGAATTGGGCACTATAACCAGCCATATATTTGTTGTGAAGTCCAATTCTTTAGTAGTCCAGTAGCACTCTTTTTTCATTAGACTATGATGACCCCACAAAGGACGCAAGTTCCCCCCTTCTTTGGATTCACAACATCCAGTTATAGCAACCCTTAGCAGAATGCCATGAAACAGATGAGCCATAATAAATACCTTTGCAGAAGGCCTTTGTATCCAGCAAAGCATTGAAAGCAAAATTTGCATGTCAAGTGATGATTGGGATGTCCAGAATCAAATAATAAACTATCTGGTATTCAGATAAAAGGTCAATAAGGAAGCCAAGGGGTTCTCCTCCCCAAATTCATGACCTGGAAAATCAGGCTGTAAGTCAAGGGTAAATACTGTATTTAAAGAAGGGTGATAAGGAATCCATGTGAAGACAGTAGTTTTTATTTTCTTTAAGAAAACAATTAAACAAAACAAGAAATGTACGTCAAGGATCTTGTTGCCATTACTGGGATATTTACTTTGAATTGCCAATGTCTAACACACATGAACACAGGAGCTTATTTCAGCCTTTTACCACAGAGCCTGTCAAAAGCCTGTGCAAGTACTAAAAACCAGGTACTTAAGTCTCATGTTTTCAGAAGCTTCATCTTGCACCTCTTTTTCTGCCCACTCCTTGTCTGTCCAGGGTCTGAATCAAATAATACACATGCACAAATACATATATAAATATATATATATGTATGTATTGCTCAGGTTGCATGTTAATGTCAAGCCTTAAGCTTGACCTTTAAAAGTCCTCATACTTCTTTCACAATCCCCTATTATCTGCATTTTCCACAGTCATGAACGTTACAGTGGGGAAATTGCACTCCCTGAAAAGAACACAGGCTTTTTGGTTTAGGAGGAGGGCTATAAACTAAATGCAGGTGGGGTTTTTTTAGTTGTATTTTCTTTTGTTTGTGGGGTTGTTTGGGTTTTTTTTATTTGCTTGTTTTTAAGTTCATTATTCAAAAAATAATATCCTCAAGACAATGAGGCAAAAATGGAATTCCTCTTAAAAGGTCTCATTGCTAACCATCTCCACAAGTGATGTGATTCTTTCCTGTTATTTACAAAATAATTTTGGGCCAAATTTCCAGCCCTCACTAATGTTAACTAACTTTTCTCTCCAATTAAAATGTATTTGTAATTTTCCTTTATATTTCCCTATGTTTATAGCTTCAAACCCCTTTTGAAGTTATCCTCTATTCTCATTATTGGGCCTCTTATGCAAGCCAAAATGTGCATGGGGATCTGAGAATATGATCCTACTACCTGTTCATATCTTAACAAGTTATTAAAGACACTTTCAAACACTAAAATAGAACCTGAAAAAAAGTCCAGATAATATATGCAAGGATAACATATAAATTATGAATGCTTTAAGAGCCAAATTGCTCTCAGTATCTTGCTATTTGTGCAGGCAGTAATATTAAAACCCTATGACTGTAAATATGTAGACTGTGTATTTCTGTTTAGGTCAGGGTATTGTTCATTTATTAATTTTTAAAAAACTTAGTATCACTCAGTGACTGAAACGAACAGGATGTAGTTCCTACCCAAAGCAATTCTTGATGTTTCTTAAATGTTTAGTACTTCAAGGTCTTGAAAATTCCAGATATACTGTATTTGTGTAAGCATCAAAGCAGAGCTAGATTTATATTTTCCCAACAAAGGGTTGGGGGCTTTTTTTGTGTGTCTGTCACCACAAATGTGAAGATATTTAAGACAATTGGTTAAATATTTTGTAGAATACGAATTTCACAATAGAGTGGTTGGAGATGCATTTATTATAGGGATTTTTGTTGAGAATCAAAGAGCAATTAGGTTATTGGATTGCTAGTGGATATACAAGAAGCACTGCTGCAACAACTACCTACTTTTTGTTTATAGCTTGTTGTAATTGAACATATAAAACTAGAAAACTGGTTTGTATTCTATTCTTCATGGACGTCACTTCTTTATTACTGAAGATAGATTTAATTTCATTTCCATCAACTGGTGTTATACTTTAGTTATTATAGTTCCAGTGGGTCTAATGAAATGTCACTGCACTGCAATACTAGAGTCAGGAACAACATTATAAAATCAATATGATGGTTAGACTATTCTTGGCATTCATAGTACTTATGGTTTATTTTATAAAAATAGTGAGTGCTAACTATATTAAGGTTTCTTTCCCTTATATCCTCTACTTTCAGTTTCCTATGATATTGAAAAACAACTGTTCAACAGAAATTCTCCCTATTTGGCTCTACCTAGTGTTAGTTTCTTTCATAAAATCTGATAGCTATTGCTTTTTTGAATAGAGAAGACAAAATATGCAGAAAACCAGCAAGTTTAATTCAATTTAACCCCTATACTATGCATTGTTGAAAGCTTCTTCCTTTTCTTTCATCAGATTCTTATTTGGGTTCAATAATGACAATCAGTCAGGGACTCAACGAGTGCTTGAGTGGTCATGAAAAAGATCCAGCCTACGCAAGGCTCCATCTGAAATCACACCTTAATGTCTCAAATATTCAAACTGACAGGTTCTTTCTTGCCAAGGAAAAAATTATTCAGGATTTGCCTGAAAAAATATCAAGTTTAAATTTGATAAATATGATGTAGATCATTTAAGTTACATACTCATTATCCAATGAAGTATACATATGTATTACCTCCCTTAATATGGATTTTAGAGAAACATATTTAATTGAATATTTAGGGAGGATTGGTTACTCTCTTTCGGACATATCAGTTAACAAAAATAATAATGATGGCAAATTCACTTTAGGCTGAAATAAAACAAACTAACAGGGTGTGTGACTCTTGAGTGTGTTTGCATGTGTGTGTCAGGGACAGCTGCAAAAACATGACACAACTTGTTATGGGAGTGCATACGCAGGCAAGCAACTGCAACCCAAACAGCTCCTGCCAGCTGATCTGGACAGTAGTTGCAGTTTATTAGTCTCACTGTTTCTTTCTAATTCTTAACTACCATGATTAACACTGTGTCTACTATATATTTGCTTTGTTCCCATGGCAAAAAGATTAATCATAAATTTGAATGGAAAAGGTGGTGGCCATGTTTTGACATAATTGACATGAACAGAAGAAAACACTCTATTCTAATTGCTTTTTTTTCTTAGATCCATCCTGTAACGAACATACAATTATAATCAAAGCATTAAATGTATATTCCTCCTTTTATTCCATGATCAAAATTAAAAAATGACACCACACAGTGAAAAATTTTAAAGACTGCAGTACTGAGTGTCTTTTAAATCTATTTTAGCACATTCTCAACAGATCCTCCTTTTTTAAGCACAGTCAGTGAGATTATAATGCTGCACTTCACACAGTCACTCTGGTCTCCCTTAGATCAGACCATGCAGATCACTACCCAAACACCAATGCATTGGCTAAATGTTAATGTATTCTGTCAAAACCAGATTACCTTCCACACTAAATTATTCAATGTCATTATCCATATCAGCCATCTGCAAGCCTAATGTCCTTGTGTTCTAAAATTCTGAGCACCTGTATTATTTTTGTTTTACTTTCCTGCATAAATCCATTAAACTCAATATGTTACAGCAAATTCACAAAATCAAATGCAATCTGCTGGCCTATAAAACACCAGTTACTGAAAATCGAAGGATTTAATATAGTAACAATTCAAGAAGTCAGTAAGCAGTCTTTGTGGGCTGAAGGTCGAACCACATGCTAAGTAACAAGTTAGATAATCCATGCTGTAAAACAAGGTATGTATTTTCTATACATAGTGTGGCCTTGAACCCATTCGTGTATTTCGTATCTTGCAAAAATTTGAACAGTTGGTCTGATTGGATTTTAAGTGATGCAAATTTGGAAATCAAATAGGCTGACTCCCTTCAGACTTGGTCTATTTAAACTATAATTGTAGAGAACTGCAGATTACATTTACAGCGCTACTAAATTCTCAAGAGATTCAGTAAGAATTTTACAGAATGAAAAGTATTTATCATTTTAAATTTGTTATTAACAAATAAAAGTGTACATAGCATATGATGCTCTATCATTTTTACTTTTACAATTTTGCTTACATTGTAGTAAAAATGTAACCACTCTTCAGTGAATGGAATGCTCTTTAGTTTTCATAGTCATTTAATTACATAACTTGACAAAAAGAAGTTATATTATGTCTGGCAACACTAAGTAAAGAGAAAAAAAATACCACTTACATTTCCCAGACTAAAAATTAAGGTATAATTTGGAGACCAGAGTCACATTCTCAATTAGAAAGCAAAAGTTTCCTCTTCACAAATAAATTTTAAAGCAACAATGAACTCAAATATAACTTTCTTCCTGAAACTTAATATTCAGTGATAGACTTAATTTGTCTTTGGTTAAGAGAGACAGAAATTTAAAAATGTGAGATATATGCATCACCCGCACCCCAGCCCACCCCCTAATACTTTGTGAAATGTAAGCTCATAAAAATAGAAGCTCAAATCAGGATGAATGAGAAAAACATCTCTTTTTTTTTTTTCACTGCGATTTGTATCTCCATCAGAACATGACCCATGTCCAAGTTCTTGTAGATAGGAGATTTATGAACATTGGCAAATCACAACAGTGTTGATTTTCTTGCACTTTTACATCTAAAATTGATTTATTTTTCTCCTCTTTTGACACTGCTTTTATTCCTCTTCTCTGAATAAAGCTATCTTGTACATTTTTGGCCCTGATTCTGACTTTGACTGCTTATAGGAAAACCCTTTTAAAGAAGCAAAGTTTTACTAAACACTATATAATATCTTCTGACAAAGAAAATGCATTGGCCATCTGCATTTTGGTCACACAATGCAGCTACCCTGAAGATGCTGTATTTACTATCAGGACTTCTTCTAACATGGCTTGGTTGGGAAGCACAGAGTTAGACCACAGGTTTCCAGGCCATCTACGGTATCTTCACAGTAAATTCTAGGTAAATTTCCCACAGTAGGAAATCGCACTGCTTTGGAAGTTACTGGTGCTAGTGAGAAGCAGGAATAGTAGGAAAACACTAGTGGATGGAAATTAAGTAAGGAAATCTCAGTGTATCAGGCTTGGTACATGTAAAAGACATGATGCAGCGTATTCAGTTTTTTTTCAGTATTTGAAATGGAAATGACTGCAGGTTAAAGTTGGTCACGTCTACAAAGAATTGCTCAAAAATATTTTAAAAAGCGTAATAATTTGCACACCTCTCCTTTACTTATTGTCTCCATTTCTCCCCTTCCTCATTCACCCTGGACTAAACATCTTGCAAAATTCAAAATGGAAGAAAAGGGTAAAAAAAAAAAAAAGTGTCAAAACAATGCAAAATGGCTATTCTAGAGACCTGTGTAAATCCCTTAAAATCTTAATGGTCTACAGGCTGTGTAGGTAAGGATCCTAGATTATTCATTTTAAAACAGTAAATATCACCTTTGGTTCAGGAACTCCCTGAACCATAAATTGCTGGAGGCTAATGTAATAAATTTTGGAAAGAAGAATCACAATCACAGTATATTTGTCAGGTTCTTATACTCTTTAGTCATCCCCTGTGACTATTATCAGAGATAAGATACTAGGCCAGATAAAGCTTTATTCTGAGCCATTTTATGTTCTTATTCCCCCACTGTAGCCACCTTCTTTGAAGATAAGATCAATTTGCAGTGCTAAGAACTTATATACAATTATCTAACATCATTGCAACAAACTCCCATAAGATACGAAGAAAACATCAAATGAAGTTATTCACAGTAACAGATGCTAAAAATTTGCTACATCAAAATTTCATTCAAATGTGAGATAACTGAAAGGACCATGGGTGTTCATTTGCACAATATGCTTGAAACACACTTTCAAGACTATTTTGCTGATGTTGTTCTTCATAAACTCCCCTCCTTTAAGTATTCTTTAGGCCTGTTCACTACATAGATTTTTATGTTATTTCCAAAGTTGCCTTCTGTACCATTTAGTCAATGGTGAGAAAAAATCATCCCCAGAAAATAATCCAGCTCACTTGAAATAAAACGTGCTTTGAAGGTATCACCCTCTTGCAATTGAGTTGGGGGAACCAGGATGACTTGGTTCCTCACTTACATGCCTGAAATATGTTTCTAGTGTGACATGAATTGAGGCCAAAATAAGCAAGTGTTTCTCATCTTATCACTTGAAACATTCTAAACTCATAAAGACATCTGTCACCTGTGCAGAATCATTCTTCTTTTGCATATTATATACAAGTATTTTTATACAGACTCAGATACGAGGCAATAAGAATGGGTTTGATCAATTATCTATTGAAACAAAATCCAATATAAATACAGTCAAAATAACTTTCTACCCAAAGCAGTTTCCAGGGAGGATAGCATCGAACAGGGTCTCATCACTAATAACCAGAAAAAAAAAATAGAAATTGATAAAAACCCCTAAGAAATACATAGTCACCTTAGCCATTTGTCTTCTAAGGTAAAATACTTTGTTTTACACAGTTCTAGAGAAAGCTGTCCCTCTAGCTCTTGTTTGTAGGGAAAAAAAAAGAAAAGCAATTTGCCTAAAAATCTAAATCACTCTAATGCAGTTAGACTACTGTGGGGTTAGCCATCTGGCTTAGTGGCTCATTAGTAAAGAAATGACCCCTATGCATAAAACACAGTTGGGTCATTCCAAGCTAATGAGCTTTCAAGTTTTATTGTTTGGTACATACAAATGGATGGATGCAGATCTACTTTGTAAGCCTAGCCTTGCAAACTCACTTTCATTTATTAATTCATGTATTTGTTTATAATACGTGAATATAAGAGGAAAAAAAAAATGCTTGAAGAGAGAAATAAAAGTTATGTTCATCAAATGTACGGGCAGATTTCTTCAAACGAAGTTCCTTTATAGCTTCTGACCAAAAAAAAAAAAAAAAAAGCTAAGAAAACATGCATTTCTGCTTCAAAACGTATTTCGGTAGTTGAACGATGATACGAAATTGCAAAACATTAACTTCTTTATGCTTTATTATTTAAACATCTGATTTCATATTTTTAATTTAAATTCACATTGGCAAAACGCTTACAATTGAACATTTGGATTAATCATGTGATGGCTATCCATGCAGAACACATCAGGACAAACCAGCTCCCATAAAACCCAAGACCCAAATCTAACAATGTATATAATTAAGTTTTAAATCCTGAGATTTAGCCTTACTGCCTGTCCTGGGGATAGCTATATACTGGAATTTAGGCATTTTATACTCCTGACTGAATCCCTTATGCATTTGTGTAACGATGAATGACTCTTCATTGACAACCATGGGATTTGGCTCCATGGTCCTATACCTGTATGCAGAAATCAAAAGTACTGCATGAGGCATAAGGGTTTGTGTTCACCTACCCATTCAGAAGAATAAGATATAATTATGTGATGAAGTAATGCATTTATGACTGACATCATCAACAAAAAAATCCTCCTCTCACGTTCTTCTTCTTTTTTCTATTTCTTTCCATTTTTGCCATCTCACTTTTCTCAGAAAATAAAATTAAAACTTACTCTTTCTGGGCACTTACTGCAATTATGGAGACTTATGCATGACACAGATCTGTGGTTTCATTTATGTAATAAATTATTCACATTAAAGTTTGCATTACAAGGTCTTTAGTCATTAAACATATTGTTCCTCTTTAAATGAATAAAAATATGCTTAAAGATAAAATAATGGAATAACAAATGAGTTCAAGTGCTTGAATTTTATAACTTTTTAAAATTTTTCATCATCTAAATGTGCCTATATGGAAGACAAAGGGAAGTTACTAGAAAAAAAGTCATGCATCCAATAAAAATTCCACTGAGCAAAAACATCATAAGGTAGTTCATACAGAAAAGAAATACACCAGCAAGTGTTTTGGCCGTTCCATATTGCAGCAGCTTCTGTTCTGCTCTATAACAACCAAAAAAACCCACCATTCAACAGCCTCAGTAAATTCCCTGGGTGAATGGTCCCACCAGCTTGAGAAAAATTCCCTTTTGGACTTTTTGTTTATTTGTTTTGTTTCCCTTCAAAATGTTATCATAAAATGCAACTAATGCAATTTTCTCCAGTTTCTTGGGCTTACAGTGCTTCAGATAGTGTGCTTATGTCATTAAGTATTTATGTAATTAGTTAGATACATTAGTTTATGTAATGTTAGATACCACCATTCATCTTACCTATAACTCTCAATCTATTTCCACCTTGTCATGACGTCTCTTTTCAACAAAAGACTGTACTGTGTTTAATACAATAGCTTTAAGAGAAGCAAAGGTTTTATTACGTTAATATGTCTCTGGTTAACGCTACCTCACCTACTTGTTCAGCTTACTCTTAAAACCCAATGAAAATCTAATTTATCTGATCCCAGGATTCAAATGCTATCTGGCAATGTATGTGACAGCCTTATAGTAACTACATTACTACACATCACGCCCCAAGGTATTTTAGATTATGTCTGAAAGAACTCAGTCGTTGTCCACTTAAAGCTACAGAATTTTGAAGATCTCCGATTTTCCATAGAAATGTATACCTTTAATTGCAATGTTAATGCATAATTAAAATTATAATGCATCCATCTGGGTTGTCATTCTCCTAGTGTTGTTCTGGGTTTTGTTTTTAAATAATTGCTTAACAAATGAAAAGATCAGTCAAGGTAGCAGTTAATTGATCTGACAAACATATAAAAACCTACATAACATAGGTATTGTGAAAATGTGTGGTCAATATGTTAACCTAAACTTTGTAGTAACTTATTTTATAAAGCAGATCAGCTTAAAGCTTTATTATAGGTAAATGAATTTCACAAAATGTTTAATTTCCTTCTGTTGAAGCCAAATGCATGCTAAAATATTTAAAACAGTTGCAATATATGTTAAAAGGAAGGATTCTGGCAAAGTTTCCAAATGTTATTAAATGTTTTGAAAACCGGATAAAAACTTAAAATTCCAATAAGAATGCAAACCAAAATGAAAATTACTTATTCCTTCAGGTCAATCATCTTATAAGAAATGAAGCAATCGTCTTTCTCTCCTACTGTTTCACTAAGGAAGTTTCAGAGGATCGATTACACTAGAGACGCTTTTTCTGTCTTTCATTTCTCAGTAAAAATATAAAAATAAACCACACGTGCTCCCAGTGTCTTGCTAATACACAATTCTGCAAAAAGTGACAAGTTACTGTGTCACAAGACATATTTGTCCTTGCAATTCTACTGCATTTAGGAAGTTAAAAGATAATCTACCAGGTCTAATATCAAATCCCACTGAACACCAATATATCACATTCCTATTATAATATATTTAACTATTAATTAGCTGGTATGACCATGCATATGTTCTTGAGCTCTGCATCATACATTTACATTTGAAATAATTTCAAAAAGGGCAGTGGAGGCTTTTAAACCTTGCCTGCCAAATTCCTTATTGAAATCAAAAGATCAATGCCTCTCAACAATGCAAGTAGATCTTAATACCGGATTTCTATTTGATAGTTCATGCACTTAACATTAATTTGGCTTTCTTTTTCCCCAAATAAACGTTGGAATATATTTTTTTTCTAAAGGTCCCATAACTACTAACACGGTAACCTCTCAATTTTTTGCATTATTACATTTTCTTTGATTACAGCTATACGACCAGAATGCAGATCTTTAGTAAACTAGAAAACATTTCTGGTGTGCAAGTGTGCCCTCTTCTGGACATCTAGCACCATTACTTCAGATGACAGTTATCTAAGTGATACTGAATTTTTCCATCACTACCTTACAGAACCTTGTTCTCATTTGTAAAACCACTCCTGGTGTAAACCAAAAAAAAAAAAAAAAAAAAAAAAAAAAAAAAAAAAAAAAGCAAACCAATTCAAGGTACATAAATCTGAGGTTTACACACACTAATGTAATTTTCTAGTTTTGTAGATCTGATTGTTAATCGAAATGTAAATGCTGTAATGACATTACTAATATGAAAAGAGTTTTGACCTTTGCCCATGGGAAAATGTATCCTTGACTATCAAAATGATGATTTAATGTACTAAATGGGACAAATTTCACTTCACATCCTCTATCCTTCCCCTATTTTGACGTGACCTCCTACCAGTTTTTAATGAGAAGGAAGAAAGACTACTACAAACTCCTCAAAGCTGATTTAATGTATATCATGATGTTAATACAGTTGGCTACATCAGATTTTGACAATCCTCAAGAGGAGTTATAAAGACTTATTTCCTAAAGAAAGGCAATCATGCACTTAACATTACACAGCTGATAGGCACTTGCACACAGAGAATCCAAGCCTGTTTACATCTACTCCCTTCTCTGCTCACCTGCAGAATAATAATATCTCATGGAAACAAATGCGCATAGCTTCAGGTTTTCCACATAATTACCAGAATTTTGACACATTACGCATACCAAAAAACCCCCAAAGCCCTCTATGTTAAGTGAACAGAAAATGTTACGTAGCTTCCAGGAGACACAGATTTTTTACGTGGCTTTCTGAAAGCTCACTAGTTTCGGTATGTCCATGCTTATTTTATTTTGATGCATTCCAAATAACTCTATAAGTGTTGGGAATATTTTGCTTTGCATCCAAAAGAATATACAATGCACAATAATGTTAATCTGGACTGTGCAAATATTGGAAGTAAGATCCTACACCAAAAGCAGGTATACATAGAGCTAATCATCATATTGCTATTGGTATCGTATAAAAAATCTCTCATACTGCTATTGACTTGCAGACATGGAAAAACAACAAATTAATGACCCATAAATGCTAACTTCATTACAAAGAAAATTTATAGAACCTATGAGTCACACTACATACAAAAGATTGATAAAGGACTTTTACACAGGTGAACAAATAGCTTTAACAACATTATTTTCAGATACCCTAAGTCTTGCAAACATTAAGGCAATGCTTTCCAGCATATTAAAAGCACTGATGCAGAATTCATTCCTTCTGTAAGAACACACTTTAGGAAAAACAAAACTAATTAATGCAAAATAAAATGAGCTACAATGTGAAAAATCACTGGAAGACAACACTGATTTTGGTGGGGTTTTTTTTTCCCCCTCAAATAAATGTTTTTTGTCTGAATACACTGAGTTTAAACGGAACACGTACTCTGATAAGGTATCAGAAGTATAACCAGATATGAGGTAGAACAAAGAGGAATAACAAATACATTTGTCAAAAAAGGCAAGTTTTCTGGAGGCAAAGTATTGATGCACTTGCAGTCCACTTAATAAATCATTTATTCCAAACTATGGCATGTAGGAAATTAGTATCACATTTTATAGGAAAGCAGTTTGTTGGTCAGAAACAAACAAATAACCCCATCAAAATGAAATTTCATGTAATCTTCCCCATGACTGTTGTTCCCACTTCATTCTGTCCCATGTCATTCTTCTCCCAGTTTTCAGTTCAATAGGCAAACCAAAGAAATTTATTATTTGCCCAGTTACAGCAAAAATTCAGTACATGTGCTAAGGAGGTTCAGGTAGTCTTTAAAGAGAACGACATTAAATTGAGAGAAACCCTATGTCTTTGAAGAGACAGACATTACGCACGCCCACCAACAGTCAAACACTACAATTATGTAAATAGTGCAACATTATTACAGAAAAAAAATTATGTGGAAATGTCAAGGCACTTAAACTTTAATGAATTAAGACTGGCATGAACTCAATTTTAATGTTGGAGTAACACAGGCCCAGAAAAACTAAGCATTATATGAACATACAAAATCAGGGATAAAAGGCAAATAACTTTACTCCCATACCTGTGGCTTAACCACTACCCGTTCCTTCCTACAAAGATAAACAGCAAAGATAGGAACAACTATAATATATAGAATTCTCCTGTATATTTAAATTCTTTATGAGAGTGAAACATTTGAATTGACATGTGGAAAAAATAGCATTTCCTGATTAGGCACCCCGTACTTTTAAAGGTAAAGACAGAGAAAAAAGTAAAAAATCCAGAGAAAAAAAGTCTGATAGAAACTTAGAATATATATTAGAAATATTAACCATTAAAAGAGATTATATAAGACACCAAGAAAATAATTATTATTTAATATATTTCTCAGAAGTTGAGTGAGATAGTGCTAGATTAACTTTTACGATCTTATGTGAACTGACAAGGATGTCAAGAAGGATGTGAAAGAAACAATACCTCTGGCTGAACTGGTGGTTTTGAAGTTATCGTGACCCCAAGGAAATGGGACTGCTACCCAATAATCTTGAGTAAAACGTTTAAACTTGTGACTAAATTCTACTACAACTTAACAGACTCTTAATTTTAAACATGTATATAATGTACTAGGGCCTGAGAAGCAAAAAGTGATGAGGAACATTAAAAACCACCACTGCCACCAACAGCTGTGAAGACAATTGTTTCTGGTTTTATTGTAAATCTGGTCATTCTGTACTTTAAAACTTAGGTCACACGACAATTTACTATCATTATAAACAGAGTTATGTTTACTACTATATACAGGTATCATTATTTTCTGAAATATACTGTTTTCAATCTTTCTTATAAACTGCTTCATAGCAGCTGGAAATAGATGCATAAGAATTATCTTTAACACTTTTTGAAAAGCCAGACATTATGTAAAATGGCAATTTGAATACACTGCAGTGGAACCAAGACAAGATGACAGAAAGAACTTTGATATTGCAAGTGTGTGATGAAAACTGTGTCAATTCTATTGACATCTTTCATTAATCTTATTCCATCTCCATTTTCCTTGTACTTCATTTCTCACAGGTCTCCTATATAATTTATAAGCCTACCCATATTGTCATATACCTACGTACACTTTAAAAAAATACAAGCTTTTTATATTTGTTTCAGATGTGAATTGGAATACTTTTTTTTTTCTTTTCAATTAACAGAATTTTGAGAAGGGAAGTGGGAGTTGTCTTTCCCACTTTTATGTTAGTGACCAACGCAAAAGTGCAATACCAAAAAAACGTATTGCTCTTGGAAAGGTGTTTCAGGGAAAAAACAAGAGTGAGAATGCCTTTAAAAAGGTAATCCATTTTGTCTCTTGAAACAGCTCTGCATGACTGCAACTTAGATTTAAAATTTTATATATATACATATATATATAGTCACTTAGTTTAACCACTTTCTCCAAAACTAGATCACATGGACTTCTAGCATTCCTCTTATATACTCTTTAAAAACATTTAGTGACAGAAGTAACATGATATTTTGGGCAATATATTCATGTAATATTACCCAAATTAGAAGAGGTATTTTAGAATGCCACACAATATAGAATCATGGAATCATTTAGACTGGAAAAGACCTTTTATATAAGATACAGTACTTTTTGAAGCTCGGTTCCTGTGGACAGAGTGTATACCTACTGAAAAATCATATTGACCCCTGGCTTGCTTTCTGGTTGGCTTTTATATTAATTTCTAATAAGAAAAGAGGTTGTGGGATATAACATACAGAAAAATCTGAAAAAATGAGATTTTTTCAGCTGAGACCCAAATGGTTCAGAAAACAGTTTCAATCACAGTATCCAAAGTAACGCCAACAGGAATACTAAGAGGAACAGACAGGGTAAACATGGGAGAAGTAAGAAGGAGTCCCTTTTTATCTTATCAGATCTACATGAGGTGATTTGCTGTACAAAATATTACTCGGAAACTATTCTGGGACATTAAAGTCTACAGAATTTTTTACCCACATAAATGGAATAAAATACCTGTTGCTCCTGCACTCTTCATCTAACGTGGTTTGTAAAGTTAAGTTGCAAAGCCTGTAAACTTCATGACCTGCCAAGATGTGTGGACAGGAAAAAGTATTGTACAAGTCCACATACATGAGCCTGCTGCAATGTTTGCAACTCCAGGGAAGTTCACCTTCAGTCCTCAGTTATGGAAATGCCAAGTACATGGTTTCAAATAATGAGTATGTCTACATTTAAACAGATCTTTAAAAGTGCTGTTTACTTAATAATGAAATAACAAAGTGACAACAAGAAATAGAATTCATTGAGACACCAGAACGTAACATGACTTAGAGCTTTTTTTCACTACCCTTCAGGTCAATTACTGAGCTTCATTAATTACACAGAGACATAAAAGAAAGTGAGAAGATAAGCCCTTACATGCAGGCACTTGGTTGGGTTTACTGGCAGTCTATAGAATTTCCATGCTAATTTGGAGGGAAATATCTTGTTAGAAACACCATTCAACCTAATATAGCAATTCACCCTTAGATTTCAAAAACCTCATTTGCTTGACTCTTTATTTTCACAAGAGAGACAAAATTCTTCTCATGACATATTGTGGTCTGGCTTGAAAGACAAAGAGCATATAGGAGGCACCTATCTCAAGGTATCAGCAGTGTGGTTCAGAAACAGCATTTCCTCCCACAGATATTAATTCAGTAAATTTAAAAGTACTGGTCCAAACAGATGAAACACCACAGTGCTGTGTAAATTTACAACCTACAAAATCTGAAGTCAAGACTAATTTTTAGTGTATTTGTCATTTTCAAGCCATAAAGTCCTACTTTCTCACAGGGCTTTTCTATTTGTCTTGATGGGAAACATCAGCATGGTTCTCTGAATCTGCTAGGAAAAACATAACAAACATTGCACATGGACTTACAAGAATGAACAAATAAATCAAAACTCCCTTGTGCAATTTTAAGTAAAACTATCAAAAAATACTGGACATCCCCTATGAGGCCCTGATAATATCATCAAAAAGAAGAGTCAGAAGGTTCCTTGAAAGGTGGCTCAAATTACATTGTTGGTAGTGTATTTAAAGAGTGATTTATGTACAGTCATGAGAAGTCAACGCACTCGGGAGGGATGCATAAATGCAAAGAAACAGAAATTGACTGAGACACACTGTTGTGACAACATATCATAAAGTATTTGCCCACGTGGGAATACACACTATTCCTCCAGTCGTAACTACTTTGTTTCCACTTGTTTCTTCCAAGCTAGGAAAGACAAAACTGTTCATATAGCCTCTGAAAGAGTGAAGTGAATACTAAAATAGCTTAACTCTAGCCTGAAATACAGTAGGAAGCTTTAAAAAAAGCCATTGTCTTCTAAAAATTATTCAGAAAGCTAGGAACTCAACAATGGTATCAACGGAAAAATTGTCCTGCTGAACCCATCATACCTAGATCAGTTGATCCTGATGAACCAGCAGTCAAATCTCTTGTCACTCATCCCTGATTACTCATCTCAGGACAGCTACGGACATTTCTCTGTCTCATAACTGTAATTTACTGCTCACTGTCACCCAGATTAACCTTATCTAAGTCAGCACCAGAACTGAAACGTACACAAGAACTATTACTTTTCTCTTAGATATGAATTCAGATGGAGCTGTTAAATATGGAACCTGACAGCATATTGAGAATTTATAGATTTTCATTTGCTGTCATATTTTTTGTTCTCCAATCAAGCACAATAACTTCAGGTGTCGATTAAGGACATTTCATTCTCACATACAGCAGCACTATAATTTTACTTTGAGCAATTCAAATTTTTCACTGATACATTTGTGAAGAAAAACTTCTTTTAGACCTTTGTTTTCTCTTTCATTCTTCTTATATTTTGCATTTTCAGGATATAACATTTTCTTCTCCGTAGGAAACAGGAATTAGAGCTTATAGCATCTCAGTTACAGTGAACAGACACCAGGAACAGGTAGCAACTTTAGAGAATGGATTACAAAGAGCAAACACTAAGCAATGTTATTCTTCTGATAATATCAGTAAAATATCACCAAAAAAGTGCCTGTCCTGCAGTGCCTTCATGTCTATACATTAAATCATCAGTGGTAGTACAAGGACTTCATAAAGGACTGTTCATTCCACTTGGATATGTGGAAATATTCCCTGTCCCAAAACCCAACTACAATAAAAGCAAACCCTCTTCTGAAATGTTGCCTGGGAGCAGGAGCACTGGGTGAGAGGAAAAGGAAGGTGTGAGAATAAAAGTTGGTTTAATGATGAGGCCAAAGGTTAAAGAAGATAAGCTTGTATTTGAACCCGATAGGAACTGTCTTTTCAAATGCAGACTTGAAATAACACCAAGCCAGTATTCAACTGATTGCAGGGGTCTTTAATGGTCATGGCTTACTCCCTTGTCAACTGCTTTCCGAATTTCTCTTTGATACACCTCAGCATCCCAAAATTCAGTCTTTCTCTGCTTGGCATAGAAAACTGATGATGCCAGAGAGAATTCAAAGCATCCTTTTTAAAACATATTTTTCTAAAGATATTATTTTCTTCTTTTATTATCCTTATCAGACATCAACATAGCAACACCCTGATGCTTGCTAGAAAGGGTACCCAGTGTTGGGCAGTGCACTTATAGTGCAGGAGTCTAAAAGCTGGAGCTCCCAGGATTTTTGCTCCCTGACAACTAGCAATACAAAATCATGAAGGAACCAGAGGAGTAAACCAGCAGGAAACTAGACCACAATCAGAACTAACCATCCATTAAATAATTTGTTCATTTAGACAAATGGAAAACAATTATATTAAAAGCTTCTGTGGAGCTGTATTTAGTTCTTCTCTGTAGGATATAAGTCTAGAAATGTAATTTTATTTTGAATTAAATGATAGGATTTAATATACATACATAAAAATCCGAAAAAGAAATCTACCAGTTTTCTGTGAGAGATGAAAAAAAGTCATATGACCTCACAGACTGAGATACCTCTTTCCACTGCTTCCCAGAAATAAACATCTTAAAGTTCAGCTGAATTCGGAATAGAAATAATAGATATCATGCTGGGAAAATACTTTCACAGAGATACTGGTAAGACAAATGAAACTAATACATATTACCAGATCCACAAATAATAATGAAACACTTTATATCTCATCTCCATAGAAGTCCTTGCAAGAGGGCTTATGTACCATGATACTTCTGTCAATAAAATACATTATACAAATGCATAATTATTCATACAACTGGTAAAGATCCTAGGGGCTAATTTTCCTGCAGCAATAATAATTCAAAAACCTTACAAAATAATAATTGCTTAAATAATATTTGAAATGGGACCAGAACAGATGACTATTTGCTTGAAAAAGATAGCTTGAAAAAAAATATTTAAAAATCTTATTTGACATGTAGCAATTGGAACAAACCAACATTTATCTGAGGAGAAGGAAGGAGGAACCGAAAAGCACTTTTCCAACCATGTCTTTTCATAATCCTCTAAATAAATTTCTGTCACTTTTCCATTATAATAGAAAATAATGTAACTACAAAACCAGCCTTATGATGCTAATCTGCATTAAAGTCTTCCCTGTCCTTCTCTTTACATAATTTCTTTTCATATTTTTCTTTGGTTGCCAACATTTTGAATGCAAGTATCTACAATTTTTTTTAAAACTCATATCCCTATGTCTCACCTCTTGGAAGTTTTTTTCACCAATCTTGTCTCCTCCTCACCAAATGATCAGACAACCTGTGGTATCTATCTAGTTTTCAGAAGTGCAAAACAGCTTTAACTTACTTCAGTAACACTCTGGATAACACACAGAGAGATTTTACCCCTGGCATATAAGTAACTGTAAGATGATCATTACATACTTAGTGTGAAATGGATCCATAAAAACTGGGTAGCTGAACGGGGAAAACAACATTGTTGTGTGTCTTAAATTTTCCCTTCCTATGGAGCCCAGCACATTGATCCACTGAAGCCTGGTAAAGCACCTAGCAACAAAAAAGATCTCAGGTGCACTGAATATAAAAGCAGCCCCACAGCTGCAGGAACACAGAAGATAAGACACATCCCTCCCTGCAGGGAACTTTCTAAGAAAGAGGTGGGCACAGGGAGGGGTTCGGCGGGTGGATGAGGTTTTCTTATATATCTTATACTACTTAAAAGGCAGAAGTTCTTGCATTGTTCACTTGGAAGCTATTTCCTTTCTTACGCACAAAACCTGGGAAAACCCTTTTTTCTCCTTGCCTTGCCTTCAGCATTCATCATTTGAAATGCTAGAAAGCACAATGCAGCACCACATAGTCAACCTTGCATTTGATAACAGCTGCCTATAAACCACCCAGCCTCCAATTCGTTTCTGTAATACCATCCACTGGTGCAAAAGCAAAAGATCAGTGAAGCTTCAAGAACAACGTCTCCATCCCGAGCATGTTCTTTTGCACTCAATATTTTACTTAGCTTCTACGAAAATTTAATATAAGATAGAACACAAACAACAACCAATTTATATGGGACTTTGCAATGCAAACATCCAACAGGTAAAAGGGAATATAGAATCTACTTAAAAATCAAAGAATAGAAATGCTCTTGTATACAAAAGAAACATTCCTCCGAACCCAAATCATAGAAGTAGATCACTTGAAAGAAACAATTTTAAGCTGGAGAAAGATTGAACTAGCACTGACTGTACAGCACATTGCCAATACCCTGGACTTCCTTGTCTGTACCCTTTAAAAATGACCACAAAATATTTAATTTCTCCTATTTTCCTCTGTATCTCATGGAAAGTATCAAAAGCAGTATGCACATTTGATCAACAATTACCAGCCAAAAATGATCTGTCATTTTCCAGGTATCAAACAGCAAAAACCACAAAGCATCAGTATCTGACTAAATTTTACAGGCTTTAAAGTGAGAGCAGAATTGCAGTGGTTTAAAGCTGTATGGGCAGAAGATGTTAAAGATGTCAGTCTTTGCCAAAACATCTCAAAGATAACATGCTCTGACATTCTAGCCACTTCTTGGTCAAACTTATAATCAAGTAATGTTTTCTATGCCTTTCAATTTTACCCTTTTGAAACTCATCCAAGCTTTTAAAAAATTTTACAAATTAAATCCTGTGTCACAATGAACATGCTTAGCATTACTGTGAACCCAAGAAAATCCATCCCTAGGTTTAAAGCAAATAGTTAAATACTAAAGGAAATTCTGCCAGGGCAAACAAATGGGTGAAACTCAGTCTCTAGATAGATGCCTAAACAGAAGCTGCCTATAAGCTAGGTATCTAATCTTCTATCCTAGTTAATGGGGATATAGCTAACACAGTCAGAGGAGTCTAGAGTTATTTAACTCATCCCATATTAGATTCTAAGTCATATGAATGGCTCTTCAGGTTCCTTTGACAGTATCGATCTGATCTCCATCAATTCTAACAGGAGCTTAAGGAACTGAGGCTCAAATGATTTGATAAAGCTAGAAGTCTGCCCATTTGTTCTTCCCTAGAGTATACATGACATGGAAGTGGGGCTGGCAGGTACAACACAAGATCCATGGTAGATCCAAATACTTCTGAGTGAGAGATTAAGGAGCCTCTGTTCAAATGAGCATCAGACTATTTAAACTAGCAGTTAAAAATGGCACTGGGCATCTATCTTTAAACAACTGAACTGAACTGAGGCGTCTAGTTTAACTGTTTGTAGCCATGTATAGAAACCTAAATTTATGTGTATTAATCTGTAAACTGAATCCCATTTGTTGTATCTGCTAAGATCAGCTTGGAAAACCAAGTTTAATGCAGTATCAGTCTCAAATTCTACCATCACAGAATTGTTAAAATTAGAAGTATTCCACTTTTAATACTTAGGTATACATTCAGTTCTTTCAACGGTAGCTGTAAATTACCCAACAGCTGTAAAAAAATAGCTTACATTTATTCTATTCCTATATAAAGCAAAAAAAAAAAAAAATATTGTGAAACTTAGACTAATTAGTACAGGAAAAAATCCCAATACAAAAAAGGAGGAAGACAAATTAAAAAATGTATTGTGGTAACAATAAAAACAGATGCTCATATACCATCATGTTTTTAAGTAAAATCCATGAAACTATATTAGCCATCTTTGATGTGTTCATAAATCCTACAATCATTCAAAACTCCTTCCTCTGTAAATGTAGTCAGAAATACAATAAGAATGTTTCTGGTCAAGGGAAAGTTGCACCGTTACCAAAACCCTGTTTACTTAAAAAGAGGCACCACAATAAAATAGGAAGTCCCAAGATCCATCAGTTCTCAAAGTTTTTTGAAAGACCTTTAAAGATTACACCTGACTTAACAATTCTACAAAGCAAGAGTTTGTAGGAAGCAATCCAGCAAGTCCTCTTTCACTACAGTCTCATCAGTCATTATTTAACGCTGTGTCTATAATTTCTAACCCATAACACAACAGCATAGACTTTGCTCTCATTCACAAGACCCTTTAAAATACTACTTCATAAAAAGCAAATTAAGCAAATTATATAAGCTTTTAAATTCTGCAACAACACAAACATCTATTCCTTAAGGTAACTCTATTATATGAAATAATAGCTAAAAAAAGACACAGTTAATTTTGAGTTGTACCGTAAAACGACTCAGGACTGAATTTGGCACTATTGATGCTGCATTTTATCAGTCTGCCAACTAGCTATAACAGTACCAAAGAAAATAACAGCACTTAGGGTTTATACTTGAACACTCTTTTCAACATTATGTTGATGATTCTAGAAAAATGAGATCAAAACATGCCATCTGATAGTCTGGTAGCAATGACAGATAAGAGCAGCAATAGGATGCTTAGTCTGATACCCGTTTGCAAACACTTCAGGTCATATAAAGCAGGTTCATAAACTCAGTGTAAAAAAATTTGGTAGTCTTAAAACCCAGTGTCCACTGTGTCTACAGTGTCACAGAATAGCATTCATAGATATAATGACTGCTTGTTTCAAATGGCAGCCACCATACTTTTAGAAAAGAAAGAAAAAATTTTCTGAACACCAAAACCAAATAAATAAACAAAATATTCTTATGCGAATAAAAAAAAAAATCAAATACAATTACATTCAAATTAACAAAGTTCTCAACAATAAATTGGCATTTTTAAATAGGTTGTTGACATTGTTTAGGATTTTTCCACTCATCCTCCTAAGGACACAGCAGTAGTACTTCTGAGTTTTAATACGCAATGTTAGGTGGAAAGAATTTTATGCACTACAGCTTAATGCCGTGTTGAACAATTTAACACTTCCTGAAACCCTACACAGACAACTATATCTAAATACTGCACAATTCTTTGTGTGAACAGGACTAGTGCTAAACTCACTATTTTCATGGCTATGGTATTTAACAGCTCCAACAGCTGTGAGGACACAGCAGACAACCCCGCATGACTAGGTAACATCCTATTAAACAAACACTGTGACCACCATTGCACAGTGGAAATAATGTCACAAACGAACTGTATTCATTTTCATTAGGACAATAAGTCTAAGGCAATTTCCCACTTACATTGCCTGGCCTTAGTCTTCATTAAAAAAGAACTTTACCTCAAAAGGAATACTTGTTGGCTATTTATTACATAAGAAGAAATTCCAATGCTAAAATTACGGGGAGCATGGAGTTCTTTTGCAGATAAGAAAGTATTCTTGTGAACTGCTAATTGTACCAAACTTCTGTCAAATGTATGCAAAATATTATAAATTTATATAATTGAAATAGCATTATCTTTACTCCTGGTATAAAGACGCATTATTGTTTTGTTAATTATTGAAGTCATAGCATTAGCCTCAGAAAGGTTTAATCATCTACTGAAAAAGAAGTCAGAAGTAAGAGCATATTACTTACATTATTCATATACTCGCTGAGCAGATCCTGCAGGGCCTGCCGCACGGCATTGCACTCAGCTACGATTCGTTCCCGGCGGTCATCTCGTGTGCATGAGGAGTCTGCCATCAGCGCTGCTCCACTGATGATACTCTCCAGCCTTTCTTCAAGAGATGGTCTGAAGCGGGCCTCACTGAAAGTCATTGGGTCTAAAATAATTTTGTTCTAAAAAACAAAATACAAGTGGAAAAATCAGGAGTGTACCTGGGTCTTTGGCATGTGTCTCTTATGTCAGCAAAGATTTTTTGTCTTTCATATAAATAAATTATCTATCAAATTCCTGAAAATTCAATATTACAGAAATATCTGGGAGCTCTAAAATACCAATATATATATAAAAAAAAAATTACATATACAAAAAAATTCAGAACCTATTGTTATAAGTCTATTTGAACATAACCTGTTCAAATATGTATGTGGGAAGGACATAGTATGAAACAAATCGGTACAAACTATTGTAGTATTCATTCAATATGTGTATCTTTACCCTATAAATATTTATATATTTAATACTGAAGTAAAGTAGTATTATTCTTTCCTGAATCTTCTGACAATTTCATAGATATTCAGGAAATAAGAAAGGTGCAAGTTATCCATGACTGAAGAGAAAGTGGAATATTCTATTTTAATACTTCATTCATTTGGATTATTTTTACTAGTATACTACACTGCTGAAATGCTACTAGATTACCTCTTAATTAAATGAAAAAAAAAATGAGGAAATTAACACTAAGAAAACTTGCAGTTTTACAGTTCTTACAGTAAGAAAAATTATTAGATAATTGCACTTAGACAAAATGTTAAATATCTCTCACTCCCATTCTGTAGTGCATATTTTTAAAGCCTTTTTCTAAAGCTTTTGCAAGCTTTTGTTTGTTTTTAAATCAGGAAAAAATGCTGGATTATTTAACTAAAAAGAGAGCACTACGTGAAGACAGTCTAAAAATGTCTTTAATTTGTCAAATAGCCTCTGGTTAGAAAAATATCTTTATTTTAGCAGAAAAAAATTGATTTTCAAAGACAGTTTTCTATTAAAGACATTTTAATTCTCAAATTATGAACACTGCTAAACAGTTGTGCATTTTATATAACAAAATTATTACCAAATATCAAATAGAATCATAGAATGCCAGGTTGGAAGGGATCTCAAGCATCATCAGGACCAACCTTTCTTGGCAAAGGCACAGTATAGATAAGTTGGCCCAGCACCCTGTCCAGCTGAACCTTAAGTGTCTAATTATGGGGAATCCACCACTTCCCTGGAGAGACTATTCCAATGTTTGTTCTCATTGTGAAAATTTTTTCTCATGTCCAATCGGAATCTCCCCAAAAGTATCTTATATATTACGAGTTTTGAGTCACTACTAGATTATATACTGCCTGCTTTTCTCCTTTTGTCGTTCAACATAACAAATAAAAAAGCAATAATTGCCTGCTTCCACTTACAGGTGCGTTGACAACACCGTGTAATTCAGTAACCTTCTGCTCCAGTCATGCAAAGAGTTTTCAGAATTGCATATTTTCTAAAAAGGCTCTGTAAGCTATGCACTTTTTATTTGAGGTTTAAAAGAAAATAAATTGTGAAATAAGAACAAAAAACTTAATCTAATAATGACACCTATTTTAAAGCACATAGGATTTTTGTTAATGAGGCATTTTAATTTTCACAACATTCTCATAACTTTATGATTAGTCTAATTCCTTTAATACCCAAGAGTAATCAACAAACACAAGCCAAATGATAGAGTTTAATTTGAAAAAATACAACACACTATTAAAACGTAAATCAGAATTTAGGGACATGATACATAACCAACATCTGCCTTTAGCGTTGAAAACTGTATCTGTTTACTTTAAAACAGAACATGCTCAAATGAACTTATTGTAGGCTAAATTCTGATTCCAAGTGAATACGCTTTCATCAATTCAATGGGACAGGGCTTTTACAAAAGATCTGCTTATTTCTCAATAAAACTTCTGATTAACTCCACACACAAAAAACATAATTCTCATTACTATACAGAGAAAGAGAATTAAATCCTGACAAACATAAAACTTAAACGAATGCGTTGCAGTTAAATAATAATAAACATAAAGATGTCAGGAAATTTCTGAAGATTATTTAATAAAAAGGACACATAGAAGAATTTTAACCAGAGAACATATTGTTCCAGCTCCAGGAACTGCTGACTTAGCAGAAATAAATGCAACATCACGCAGAATGTGAAATAATGTCTCATATGTATCTTCTAGGGCCTATGCTTCACAGTAGTAAGAAGAGCATTTTTACAAGCATCTAAATTAGAAATTACTTCTCTAAGAGTTGGCGTTACGCATATTTATGTAGCTGTGCTTTTCAGCCAAGTTATAATACTGAAAGAACAGAGTTCACCACCACACTATTCTTCCTAAGCACTGGGATTTTCAGAGACTAACAATATAAATTCATCTTCCAACAATACATTTAATCCAGTAGTAGGAAGGCTGAAGCTGCATCAAATGAACTATCATAGCATTTTATCCCATAAGTAAGAAAAAGTTACTAAAAAAATAATTTGCTGCACGTTTCCAGTTATTTTGAGTGTTTTCTAATTCAAATCTGGTTGCATTTTTTTTTAAATGAATAAAAAACGGTCATGTTAATTGTCATATGTTCTTTAAAAAAAAAAAAAAAAAACAAACAACACAAAAATGGTCATTAACAAGCACTTCTTACTAGACACCAGTGGATTTCCAATAGCAAACCTCCTTCTCAATCCACAGACTTGATCAAAGCAACATCCAGACACCATTATTGTAATTTTCATGTTTCAGTTACAGCAACAACACCCAGTCCTTCCAGAAATGCCTCACTTTTCCTCCTTTCCTTATAGCCACAGGTGTAATATTCTCTACTTACACAGCAAATTTCAAACAGTAGATCTTACACTTCTCAGCAAGTCATGGATCTCATTTTTCTTCTTAGAGGTTTTTGAAGACCCTGCACTCTATGAGACACAAGGACCAACCAAGTATGTATTCCTGGATTTTTTCCATCCTTTTTGAGCCTTGAGGACGAACAATCAGATCAAATATCTCCAATATCTCTGAGCACTGAAAGCAAACTGACTAGTTTCACAGCAGCTCTCTCATACTCTGTGAATAAATTTAGGAATTTCTGTGCATGTTACATGCAAACACTATTCACATTTTAAATAATAAAGTGTGTATCTATGAGGGTGTGCAATTAATACAATCCAGTTTTCTTCACTGTAAAATGTAGAAAATGAATATATTTGTGTTTTTTTTCCCTAAATAAGAAGATAACTTTATGACCATCAAACCTTAGCTCATGAAGAATAAAAGCTACTGAGTTGCACTCAATAGTTTTTCATCCATATCACATAAAACTTTTTGTTTATAATGAATTTCTAGGCCTAAGAAGTCAGTTAAATATTTATTTGGGATATTCTGATAATGAAAATTCAGAATCACAAAGTAATTTAGGTTGGAATGGACTTTTCATGGTTATCTTCTTTAAATACCTCCTTAAATTAGAGACAACTTTGACATTAGGCCAGATTGCTCAAGGCTTCATCCAGTCAAGATGAAATCTCCATCCTTGGAGATTTTCCAAATCTCTCTGCCCCCTCTTTCAGTGTTTGATCACATTCATGGTGTGGGTTTGGGTCAGGTTTTTGTTTTTTTTTTTCCTCTCTCTAATATCCAAACAGAATTTTCCTTCAATCAGCTTGTGCCAGTAGCCTCTGATCTAAATAACAAAAATCTCAAAGTAGACTCTAGCTCCATTTTCTCTACACTGTCCTACTAGGCAGTTGAAGACACCAACAACATCCCTCCTCAAAGCCCCTTATTCTGCAGGCCAAAAATTTCTCATTTCTGTGATCCCCTCCCAATTGGTCACATCCTGCAGCCCCCTCATCGCCTTGCAATCTCAGCTGTATCTATTAAATTCTGTCAGTCTTCCTTGCACTGGGAAGCCCCAAAACAGGCCTAGAGGTCTGATGCACATACATACATGCCAAATATAGGGGCAAAAATCACTCTCCTTGACCTAATGCTTACACTTTTACTAATGCAGCCTCGTAGGCAGCTGATCTGCATGGCTGTAAGGATGCACTGCTGATTCAGGTTGAGTTTGCTCTTCACCAGGAACATCAAATGCTTTTTTTCTCCAGCTGCTTTCTTAACTCTAACGTCACACAAAATTTCTCAGTGATTTAGCAAAATTAAAATACAATTTTTAAGGCAAATGCCACTGCAAAGTGAAAAATATGTCAGAAGAGAATCAAAAACTCAGTGAAAAATGCCAATAAAAACTCAAATTGATATATGTCTTGGGTAAACCACAAGGCAGTATGAAAAACTGTTTTTGTGTGAAAAGGAGGACGTAATATACCAAAGAGAACCAGTTTTTCAGAACAATCTGTGAGACAAGAGTGTATAAATAAGAGTATTCCATGTACTACTTTGTCAGAAATGCCTGCACTACCATGAAGACAAACGCAGTGTGCTCACAGGTGTGGCTTGTATACATACGTCAGTGTCCCTCAAAGTGCTAATACGGCTATTATTAGCTATAAATCAAGTGTTTCTACCTGTCACTATGCTGCATTTCACAGACATACCATACAGGTGTAATTTGGAGAAATATGACCAGTGTGACAGTATAATGCCTCAGGGAGGAGGAGTGTCCCCCTTCCTCTGCCTTTTCCATCTCCCCAAAACACACTCCTGCTCACTCCACTCCAGGCACTGCAGCTTTTTGATGAGCCGATCTAATGTGTTGAAAGAACGGACAACTAATTCAGAGAAATAAGTGAATATCTTTCCTTCTCGGACAGTGCAAGGAATAAATTTACAGTAGTTTGATGAATATCACACTCAGGTAGAAAAGCATATCCGCATAGCAACAACCCAACCTCCACAGCCTCCAGTAGTCTTTTTCTGACTCTGTTCTCTAAATGTAAATGAAGATGTGGTTCCCTGAAATACTGGCTTTGTTCAGTTACCACATACTTCAGTTATATATGCATCTCAGATGTGCTAAATAAAGATAAGCAAAATAGTACCAAGGGTAGTCTAGCAGGAAAATTTCACTTAGTGTTAATTTTGAGCTGACAAAATTTTAATACATTTTTTACTTAACAGTTCAGATATTCATATTTATCATTAACGATGAAATAAGCAACCTGTAATAAATTGAATAATAATAGAATAATTGTATTGCTACATAAACGTATTTCCCTATAGAAACGTCTATCAGGTTTTTTTAAAGCATGTTTCCTTTGTGCGTTTCTACTATCTCTAACAAATTTGTTTGGATGAGTGTTCACTACAAAAACTCCTTTGCAAATAAACTGGTTCTTGTTCTACTATAAACAGGTTAAACACATTTGACAGGAAAAGACACAAAGCACCTCGTGTGTTGGCATACTACTATTTCTACCATCAAAACAATGTGATGGCAATGTGGTATGGTTAAATTTACAAATAGTATTTCTGATTGCTAAATCTTTTTACAACACTAATTTGTGACAAAAGGACATTGCATATGAAAAAAAAATAACATTAAAATACCAAGAAGCCCACTAGATGGTGCTCTTACACAAAAAGTACAGGTCAGCAGCACCATTCTCACTGCTAAAGGTGAATGAAGATAACATGCTCCTTAGTGCTAGTAAGGAAGAGTACTTCCCTTTACAGAGGTCACACTTCTGCTATGCACTTGGTACCAAAATCCTGCCATTTCCAGTGCTCCCCTTGTACTCTGGAGCTGACATTTCCACAGTAATATATATACACATCTCCATACATAAATAAGCACAGATAAAACATTAACCATAATATATCATGAAGGCAACTACTAAGATTAAAAGCAGAATGAACTTCTGAAACAGGCGAGTAATACAATTTAGAATCATAGAATAATTTGGGTTGGAAGAGACCTTTAAAGGTCATCTAGTCCAACCCCCCTGCTATGAGAAGGGATATCTTCAGCAAGATCAGGTTGCTCCGAGCCCCATCCAACCTGACCTTGAATATTTCCAGGCATGGGGCCCCTACCACCTCTCTGGGCAACCTGTGCCAGTGTTTCAACATCGTATGTCAGAAACGTCTTCCTTATATCTAGTCTGAATCTACCCTCAATATAAATTCAATTTGAGTTTCTTGTTGCTAAACTACTCCCATTTTGCATGAAAAATTTTGGGGAAAGAAATCCCCAAAAGTAGCACACAGAAGGGGTTGCAGTGGGCAGGAAAATGCAGCAACGACATAGAAGAAAATGCTTGTTTGGCCCATAGCATCATGAGCACCCTGAAAATTTACTCTATATTTCTATCTCTTGAAAGGTCAGTTCAGCATCCTCAAATACATTTTTTTTGCAAACAGGTGAAGTTTTTAGGTATACTGTGAAATAGAACATTGTGCTGTTGTTCGTTATTTTCTTAGAGATGACCAGTCTATGATTTTTCCCTACTCAGGGTAGATCTGAGGAGTACAGAAAGTGCCAAAGGATCTCAGTATTGGGTAAGAGCTTTTGAAGCACTAGGATCCAGCGCTGCTGCCTTCACAGGTGAAAGTTCCAGTTTAAAAGCTACTTCAGCTCCAGTTTCTCTGTGTGTACACAAAGCATTTGTCTTTAAATTTGCTTACAAGCGATGTTGATCCATGTTACATCTTCAGTTGCTCTGCCTATGTGTCACCCTTTTATTGTCTGATTTCAAAAATCGTGTTAACTCTTGAATGAATATGAAAATAATTTGGTTTATAAATGAATTGATCTGGCTAAGAACTGGAAGAGGTGTTTAAAATTATTTTGGGTATATGAGGTATTTATTTCTATGTTTGAGATAAGTCCTGAGTGGCTGAAAATGTTTTATTTTTTGCTATGAGAAGGTTTTGAGCAGAAAAACTCCGGGCAGGGTAACCCAATCTTTAATAAAATTTTGAATAGTTCAAGTTTACCGTTTGGGAGATTACTATGTTTTACGGGAAAGAAAGTGTAGAGTGGCTATCTATCTGCCACAGCAAGGGCTGCAGGCAGATAGGTGAGGGGCACGTTCTGCATGACACAATGCAGAGGGGGCAGTGACAGGCAGAAATAGTATTTACTGGGCACTGGGGATCTCTGGTGAGTAGGACAGTGTCTCCTTTCAGAATATGGATTGAGATTGTGATTTCTTAGTTTCCAGAAAGGTAGCTATGTATATATAATAAATTGGCAAGTTCTATATCTATCAATGGAATAAAATGACATTGCATTTGTTAAAATGTATATACAGTGCTTGCTTTTTAATACTTTAATCCAGACATACCCTATACATGGTGCAATGTCAGTAAATACTATTTCTGCCTGTCACTGCCCCCTCTGCATTGTGCAGATAGCCACTCTACATCTATTCATCCCATCACTTTATACCCACACATAAATATATTTTTATATCCATATCCCACATATACTTTTACCATTTTCCAGTTGCCAGCCCCACACCGGTGTGTCGATGCCATCTATCTGCACCTCAGTCTTCATCTAGCACAGATTTCCTGGTCTTTCTCACTTCATTTCTTTGCACTCAGTAACTTTACTATCCTTTCATCTACCTCCCCACCACGCTCTGGTTTGATGGGCAGGTTCTGCCTCTGGCCATCATGATGGCTATGGGGAGACCATGAAGGGTACTGGGTGAATCAATCCCACAACACTCAACTCAGGACTAAACAGCAGTCTTTTGATAATTAGAAAGGCTGCGACATATGTAGACTTACCAGACAAAAACTACCACCTCACAGTGCAAACAGAATACTTTCTGAATTCAAAACAAGTTCTTAACAACCCTCTCTATGTAACTTCCATACATTTGTGCAACTTTCATGAGAGGAGTAAAAGGTGTGTCCTTAGTTGCTGTAAGAACCCAGAAATATACCATATTTTACTAATAAATCCAGGAATATCTGGGTTTAAATGATCTAAAACTAAGGCAGGAACGTTTTAGTTTAAGGACAAAAAATGAGGCATTAAATATGTACTTCTGTAATCAATCAACTTCTAACAGTACTTTAAAGTAGAAAATCTGATAAACAGATTTTTGAAATCTCTTCATTTCTACATAAATTATCAAATTACCTTCAAGAAGCAATAAATAATAACTCTTTCCAAAACTTTTTCACAGGTGACTTTATAACACAAGTCACCATTGCGTAGAGTATGATAATTAACATGACACCTATTTAAACACAATACCAGAAGGACTTAAAATCATTAGAATAATTATTTACACACACAGGTGATGATATTTTCATTAATAAAGTATTGAGACAACTTATACTGGATTTATTCAAAGCCTTAAGGCACAGAACACTGATTCTGAAATTTGAAATAATGAAGCCTAAGAAGTGTTAAATATTATGAAGATATTATGGGCAAACTTATTTTTAATAGAGAAAATTTACTTTATAATGTAATACAAGGTTTAGTATGCACTTCATATCAAATACAAATTGATCAATCAATATGAATGATACTATAAAAATAAATATACTTTAAAATTATTTTCACCAGTAGACATAAACTTTCTTTCCATTGCTGACCTTTTATTGCCAGCATAAAAATAATTTTTTTTTCTCCATCCTCTTTTTAGCTGTGAAATACTCTCTCTTGTCTAGTAATTTTTCTTGCTTTCTTGATCATAAAACATAAGGGTAAATTCACGATCAACCCACCACCATAGCTATAAACTTCAGCTTTCCCTAGAGTTTAGAGAATGTCACCTCTGCTGCAAAGTTAGGTGTGAATATATCTCATTCAACAGCTAAGCAGTGAGACAAAATAGAAAACATAGTTAGAAAGCAAATAAAATAATAGTTTCAACTTTCTTATCCTCAGTAAGTCAGAGAATAAAATTTTCATTTCATTTGCTAAAATTAAGAGAAATTTCTCAAAAAAAAGGCTGTTTTTCCACACAAAATTGTGAACAGAACACGATATTATGGCTACAGGTCTCACACATGCATTTATGACGCCTGCAACATCATGTAAAATGGAAACAACTTTACCTGAGGAGAAAAATTATGAACAAATATTCTCACAAAGAGGCAGGGACAATATCAGATGTCTCGCATAGTCTTCACTAAATGTACTTTCACTAAGCACAACAACTCTCTTTGCATTGAACAGCAGCCTTTTCCAGAGAGCAGCATCATCATCAGTTTGTCACATGTTTCCTTTTACTGTTTGTCAAACCACTGCTGTCCATAACACACAAAGTCCCACATAAAAGCCAGAGTACAAACAGACCATAGAGGGATATTCTCAGAATCTTACCAGTAAGGGATCTGTGAGCTAAAAAGGCCCTGAAAACCATGCAGATTTACTTAAATCTTGACGCATAAAAAATTTAGAGGAAAAACTATAGATACAGAAATATAGATATTAAGAAAAAAAAAAAAAAAGATGAGTATAGTCAATGTAGGCAGTACTGTTTCACTTACTCGAAAAGCATGACGGAACTGGAGTCACCTTCTGGGTTCTGCAGTAGTTCTGAATGGTTTTACCCTCTTTTTTTTTCTCTTCCTACATTTATCCACACATTTTCTGCTGTCATGTTTCCATCTCTATCCCCATTTCCCTTTTGCTATTTTTCATATACTCACTCTCTGCCTTTTCTCAATGTCTTACTTAATACTCCTTTGATTCTATGCTTATCCTTTCTACTACCATCTCCAAAGTATGCCTGATGACAATAAGCCACAGGTGCAGAAGATAAGCCCAGTCAATTATGATGTAAGATGAAACACCTGTACTCCATCTGCACTTTCAGCCCTAAATACAGCAGGATTGACTAGCTTCTGCAGGTGTATGACAGACGCTTGCATTGCAACAATATGTATTGATCAAAGTGAAAAAGACACCATTCCCTAATTATAACTTTAACAAACCCTTACCTGAAGACAGAATGAAAGAGAAAAAAACATATTTTCAGATACTGTCTGCAATTATTCTTTGTGTTCACTTTCTAAAGAACAGTCCTCAACTTTAAGATAGGGAAAAATCATAATATAAGACTGGTAATGAAATTAACAGTTAAACAATTAGCTGTTATGAAAGTTGCTTAAGAAAAACTGTAGCTATTTCTGCAATAGAGGCTCCAGCACTTTGCCTGCAGCTTAAGTGACTGGTATCAATCATTTGAAAGATGATTTTTCCATATCTTTGGTTAACATAATTCACAATTCAAGTTGAATGTTAATGTTTCCAGGATGCTCAGCTCCACCACCATCTTTATTTTATTGTCTTGACTTCCTGACTTGCCAGATAAATAGGATTTTACCATTCAACAAATCACAGAACTTGGTCACAGAACTAAAACGCCACATTAATCAGATTTGTCATCATTTAAAGCTATGCAGCTCGATTTTTCAAGGACACTAGGGCAAAAGAAGACTTTCTCTCTACTGTAGCACCTGCATATGAGCACAAATAACTCCTTATAATTCAAGTCCATTAGCAGCAAACAACTATTCCTCATTACAAATAACACAAATCAATCTCTGCACTTCACCTCTGCAGTTTGAGAAAATGGACCTGAAAAGGGAAATTTGAGTCCTGTTCAAGACCCACTTAGTTAAAATCACTCCAGATTTCATGGAGAAGCACTTCATTTTCCATAAACTTCTGATACTTACATCAAATTCATTTAGCGCAGCAGCAAGCTCTCCGATGCCAGTGTGCCCCTTGTTCTCATCAGTAGGTGAGGTGGCCTGGGCAGCATTCGAGATACCAGCAATCGCTTCTTGAACTTGCTTGAAGACGTAGTCTCTGTTGGCCCTAGTGGCTGCAACGTCAGGGTGACGGAGAAATGCTTGGGATGCAGTATACAACATAGTGGCATTCTTCTTCAGAGCACCTCGAGCTGCAGCCATTTCGTCCCTGCAGTGAGGATCTTTCAGTTCCTATACAAAACCACACAATTTCTATAGTTGTAAATGAAAGCTTTTGTGTTGGAATGTATTGTCTATACAGCTTAAGTGTCTCAACTTAAATACCGTCTGGTGATTTAGTAGAGATGGAGTCAATGACAAAACTGTAAGGGAGCCTACAGAAAAGATGGGAGTGTAGCGATAGGACAAGGGGTAATGGTTTTAAACCGAAAGAGGGGAGATTTAGATTAGATATTAGGAAGAAAAAGAGGGGAGATTTAGATTAGATATTAGGAAGAAATTTTTTATGATTCTATGATCTACCATAAATCACAGAAAGAAATCTCCCTCCTGCCCAAGAAAGTCCATTCCTTCTGTGTAGCTACAGCTGTGTTATTCTGCTCACAATATCTTCTAATCAGAAGATATTCAAAGACCTGCAGAAAACTTATCTAAAATATTCAAAATGACTCTTCCCTATTGACTGGATTCAGACTGCTGATTCCATAAAAGTAATCTAAGTGCAATAATTCTGCTGAGCTAGGGCTATATTTTTGTAAGTACTATATCTATGTCCTTTATAAAATCATCACAAGGTATAACTTAAAAAAAAATAAAAATATTAAGTTGATTAATATATTCTTAGTTCTTAAAGACCTAATAAATATATCTGTCATTATTTTTAGACTTTCCTTCATATTTATTCTATTCCTCATATCATTTAGTGTTAATGACATATACTTTTGTTTCCCCTGACAACAAGCATCAGATACTGTACAATGTTACCAGAACAAGATGACACTGTATTATTGTTATTTAATCCATTGATTAATTTACTTATTTGTTGCATATATCACATTTTCCATGAAAGCCTTTCCAACATTAGTTAAGGTAGTCCTAACAATATTCGTAAGGAGTAATAAAACATTATTGCTTCTATTTAAAAACTATGAACAAAGAGATCTGGAGAGCTGAATAGTTTACACATAGAATCTATGTTCACACATAGAATCTATGGCAAAAATTAAAAAAAGAACCCAGATATTCTGTATGTAAAGGTTCTACCCACTGACTTCAACCACACATGACTGACAGGTAACAATTTTGAGAGAGAATTAAGTTCCTAAAGACTCCTATCAGGCTACAAAACAGAAGAGATGAAAGGAAAATGTACAAACATCTAAATTGTAAGTTCTAATGTTATCAAGATTTCCCACAGTTATATGAAAACCTTACTGGAATTATAAAAATGCACCTTAAGAAGAAGATTTCAAAAGGCTTGTAACTAAGATTTTCTGTAATCTTCTCATACCTACAGTAAGAACCTAAGAGACTTTTACCTTCATTAGCTTTTACCTTTTTCTTTTTCCCAGATTTGGAGCTCTACTTCCACAAGAGAATTATCTGAACATACAGAACAGCACTGTTCACAAAGTGACTAGATTTTATATTTTTAATGTATTTAATTTCAGTATAACTCTGAAAATGTTATATTTTATAAAAAGATACGATACTGATACAAAAGTAAATTGTCATTAGTGTAATGCAGAAAATAAAGTAAATAGACAGATGAACACTGAAAGCCAGCTTTCTAAATCTGGTGTGCTATGTAAATACAAAGGTGTCACACTCCTGAATTATTGGTGGCATTCAAACACAATAAAATTGGAGAGACCTTATTCAACTCAATAGTGACAGCACTGTCAGGACTCTTAAAAAAAAACAGTATTCAGGAGGAAGTTATCTTTATTGCCAATTTGCATAATCACAGGCATTAAATAAATGCTGTCACGACTTTCTGGTCTTTTTTGCATCTGCCTTAGTAACGAATGAATGAAGTACTTGGTTTTTTTAAGTGTCTGAAAATTAATAATGATTTCTGTCCTTGCTGAATTGGAATTATACTAAAATACCAAAGAGCCCGTGCTTTACCAGCTCTCAGAGTGACCTCAAGACAGCACAGGTGAGAATTAAGTGGGAATAATCATCTAATGAAAACTATCCTTAACGTACTCACCTGTTGTCGTCTAGCAGCTACATAGTTCAGTTTCACCATCTCTTTTCCAAATTCTTTAAAGCGATTCGCTAAATCTTGCTCATTTGTTGCATTTTTCACTGCTTCTAGTGCTTCCTCTACCTAGAACATAATACATCAACTGTGTTATTATTTTAATCCCAGTGCACTCTTTGACAAAATTTGTAACTATTCTACCAATACTCTCTATTATATGGACCCAATTTTTTACGTCCACCACTGTACAGTGGCTTTATGATAGTCCCACTAACTTTAATTAGGTTTCATAACAGAGAAGCTGTCTGATTGTCATTCTGCATTGCTTTCCATTTACTGTACTTTGGTATCATGTAAAACTAATGTAAAAGGCATAACTATATAAATTTCCCCAGTCACATTTATCAGATGAAATGTTCAATATCTGCAAGTTTTAAAACAAAATAGATGAATATGTTTTTAATGTGTGGTACAGGATTTCTGGGAAAACAACTGGAAATTATTAATTTTGAAAAAAAAAACCAAAAACATTTAAAAAGGAAATCCATACTTACCATTAAGATTTAAATTTACCCTGATATATCCAAAACTCTGCATCTTTGTGAAATAAACGAAACTACAATAGATTCAACCCAGAATATATTTATTACTCATTTTTTCTCAGCTCTCAGCTTTAGTTTTTTAATTGCTTTAAAATTGAGAGAAGAATCTACCAAAAAAAAATTGTAGTCATCTTGCAGGTAATAGGCTAAGATAGAAAAAAAACAGTTATACCAACAAGTTAATCTATCAAATCTATTCTGAAATTTTACCTCATGTACAGCAGGGAAAAATATCTGAAGGGTTATAATGCTCTTTTCATACAATAAATTACGGACCTTTTCTTGTTACTAGATGAAAATTCACAGCTTTATCTCTCTCCCTCATGAGATAAAAAAACAGTTCCAAGCAAAAAAAAAATTGAGAACTGAAGAGTTTCTATTCCTTCTTTCTAAAAAACATTGCTTCAATTCAGGACAATGTGCAAAAGCCTTCAACAAATTTATCCCTCAAAGAGAAACAGCTAATTCTGAAAAGTACATGCTCCTATGCAAGAACAGAGGTTTGCAACTTACTCTCCAAATACCACTGGGAAAACATAAATTCAGTAGCAGCTGGTGTCTAATGAATTTAGAAAGGCACAATTATGTGCAGAACCTGCCTTTTTATCATTTGTGTTGCTCTAACTGTGTTTTCCTACCAGCAAGAGAAGATATTATTTATTTTGAGCTTTTACCTAGTTACTGTGGATGTAAAAATTACAGGGCAGCAGAGTAGGAAAGCCGTACATGTCTAAGGAAAATGTGCAATTGAAGCACATAAATCCATAGCTGTTATGTTAGAAATTTTATACTAAGTCTGAGAGTTGCAAGCTACACCTTATTCAGAATCTAATTCCTTGTCCTTTTACTCTTAAAAAGAACAGCAGTTTTTAAATCTGAACTATCTGCCTACCTTAACCATTAACAAAAAATAAAAAAGCATCATTAAATTAACTAATTTGTTCTTTCAGGATTCCCTGTATAATATGAACATCTTTTTTCAGATAAAAAAGCGTTTATATTAAACTACCTGAAGCTTTCATCTTTAACATGTTTGTAATGACAAGCACAAGCATGACATGCGATACACAATTTTTTTTTAAGTTCTTCCAGCCTCCTATTAAATAAAACTGCTGGAGAATTTGCTACAGATTCCACTCCGATAATCAGATTTTGGAAGGTGTTGATCATGCTCTGTTGTGTCAGTCTTAACACCTGACTTTGAATGTTACCTGAGTCAATACAAGAGCTGTCCTTTCATCAATTTTGTAAAATATAAACACTTTTTTTCCTAGTAATTTAATTTGTGTTAATCTAAAATTAGTTTGCAGTATAAAATGGTAAGATAAAAATATTTACAGTGTCAATCCTCAGAAACAAATTACCTTTTTTAACGTAAAAGAAAATAATAAAATTTAGGGTTCATGAGTTGAATTTTGCTAAAAAATACCAGAGAAATCTGGCTTCTTGGAAACAGGATCTATAATATATTTGACAAATGCAGAGATTACAGACCACTTTGCCATACACTGCCCTTGCAAATCTAGGGTGGAAATTGTCAAAGTGAATACACCCACTTACAAAATAGTATTGGACATTTGTGTTTCATATAACGGAGTTCTCTGCTGTAACAGAGGAAATCTCTGATGCAAGAACTTATGACCTATAAGCCCTTGAATCTCAATTTTAATTATAAAGTTTAGAAAAATCTGCTGTTAATAATATCAAATTGTTAGCCTCACTAGCAAAGGATTATTTGAATTACAGTTGCATGGTGTATTATTGTGGGGGAAAATTCAAAGCATATTCCAGAGAGACAATGCTTACACTGCAGATAATCAGAGCCACGTGCTGCCAATTACAAGAGCAGCATTCTGTTCATTAGAGCAGAGCTCACTAGAATCTGTGCAGAAAAACGTGCCCTTTTTTATTATGAAAACTCTTTTCAAACTACTTAGCTTATCTGCACCGTTTGCAAGTAAAAGGGTTCCCATTATTTTTCCAGATCATGTCATTGTACAGTTACACTATGAAAATGAAAAATGAAAAAAAATACTACTTTTTGGACAGTTATTAAAAAAAAGTAGCTCTCCATCTCCTCTGCTAAACCCACACATGCATTCTGCAGGCTTTAAATATTCTGTATATGAGTTTCTGCAACATTTTGTTTTGTTTCAGAGGTTTTTGTTTGTTTATGCAATAAAAGTGAAATAGCCCAATATCTAACAGAAAAAAAAATAAATAATTATATTTCCCAGTTTCAACTGCAGTCTTTTAATATTCCTGTATAAAAAAGTGAATGGTGGCAGTCAAAAGTGAATACGAATCCATACCAAACTATCTGGCACCTTTAATTCCTCTTCATTCTATTTTTCCTCTTTGATGATTAATCAGACACTTGTTCTATTGCCTCACTCCAAATTAAAGATTCAGTCTTCTGATATATCCAGAAGTTATGCAGAGAGAAAACCCCAAACAGCTGTAGTATCTAAACTCTGCCACAAGATGGCAGTACTCTACAAGTACTGATTGAGTAAACCATCCGGATAACGGGCAACGTAAGAAAATGCATCTGTTCAGTTCAGAGCTGCTTAACAGCAGTACTAGCCCAGACATTGAAGATAGCTGATCATTTTGACTTTAAATCTCTGAAAAGTAATGTATGCAAAATTAGAAAATGAAGATTAAGATAGAAATGTGTTATCTCCTACTTTTTGTTTATCACTTTAAGAAAAAACAGTGAAATAGAGAAGCCTGAAGTGACATCCATTACTTATTTGTTCCCTATTTTATTACACACAGAACATGCAAAACTACATAATTTTAAAAATACATACAATTTTCAGATGCGATAGAAGCCTCATGACATCAGCCATATCAGCCAGGATGAGTAAGCGGGTGACAGCAGAAAGCAAGGCACGAGCAGCCCGCACCATGGTGCCCCGTTTCACTGAGGAACACGGGTCATCAGCAAACTCTGAAGAGGCAATTCTCATTGTTTCTCCTAGAATTGAAAAAAAAAAAAAAAAAGGTAATTAAAGATAAGTTTTACTTTTACTTTTCTTCCAGGAAGTTTGAACAACTCACTAAATAAGCTAACTCCTATTAGGAAAAAAATAATGGCTTAATTACTGAATATTGAATTGCTCAGGAGAAATATTTTTTAAAAAACGTGCAGCAATTCCCTCCATACTCTCCATGTTTTTTTCTTTATTACCCAACTGTTCTTCTAAAGCAGTCACCTGTAAGAATTAAAAAGGAAATCAAAACACTGAAACAGACTGCTGAGTACAACCAGCACAACATAAGAAAAACAGCAGTGTGTGTTACAGAAATACAGAACTCACCCGGCCCGGGTAGGGATGATGGGACAGAGCACCCCAACAGTATCATCCCAATTGCATCTCTCTACAAATCTGCCTTCAAACTTGCCTCCTTCTCCTTCACTCGTGCTCCTCAGTCCTCACTTCCTTGCTCAGATACTTATTCTGCTCTCCTCTGCCTCAAAGAGCTATCACTCCTATCAAAGACTTTTTTTTTCCCCGAGTCATAGAATCACTTAAATTGGAAAAGACCCTTAAGACCATTGAGTCCAACCATAAACTTAACACTGCCAGGTCCACCACTAAACCATGTCCCTAAACACCACATCTACATGTCTTTTAAATACCTCCATGGATGGTGACTCAACCACTTCCCTGAGCAGCCTGCTCCAACGGTTGACAACCTTTTCAGTGAAGAAATCTAACCTCCCCTGGTGCAACTTCAGGCAATTTCCTCTTGTCCTATTGCTTCTTACTTAGGAGAAATGACTGACCTCCACCTCACTACAACCTCCTTTCAGGTAGTTACAGAGAGTGACATCTTAATAGACAGAGAGCCACAATCTTAAAAATTGTTATGAACTAAAAGAATGTCATTCTTGGCAACAGGGAAAACATGCATCACATGCTTTCTACCTTCATCCTTTTAGCATATGGGTGGTTACACCACCTTGCTTCTTAATAGCTTCAACTGAAAAATAGTGAAGTGAAAATGCATCACCTCCATCCTTAATTCAAGAAATGGGAGAAAAAGTATGCACTAAAAATAGAAATTTAGAGATGAGAAATTTGGAGATGATACTATTAATCCAATCTGTGAGGAAAACACTTATTAATAGGCTATGGAAAACACCCCAGTACAGAAACCTCTAAACCCAAATCCTAGGCACTTGATGTCTCTGTGGTCAGAAGCAACTTAGCTGTATACACACTGTCATAGAATCATAGAATTGTCTGAGTTGGAAGGGACCTTAAAGATCATCTAGTCCAACCATCAACCTAACTCTGACCAACAAAAAAAAAAAGGAGGCAATAAAAATCACTAAACCATATTCCTAAGGACCATGTCAACCCGTCTTTTGAACACCTCCAGGGATGGTGCCTCAACCACTTCCCTGGGCAGCCTATTCCAATGCTCAATAACCCTTTCTGTGAAGAATTTTTTCCTAATATCCAATCTAAACCTCCCCTGGGGTAACTTGAGGCCATTTCCCCTCGTCCTATCTCCTGTGACTTGGGAGACGAACGAGACCGACCCCTGCCTCTCTACACCCCCCCTTCAGGTAGTTATAGAGCGCGATAAGGTCTCCCCTCAGCCTCCTCTTCTTCAGACTGAACAACCCCAGCTCCCTCAGCCTCTCCTCATAAGACTTACTCTCCAGACCCCTCACCAGCTTCGTTGCCCTTCTCTGCACCCGCTCCAGCACCTCAATGTCTTTTTTGTGGTAAGGGGCCCAAAACTGGACACAGTACTTGAGGTAAGGCCTCACCAGTGCCGAGTACAGGGGGACGATCACCTCCTGGGTCCTACTCACCACACTGTTCCTGATACAGGCCAGGATGCTGTTGGCCTTCTTGGCCACCTGGNATGTCTTTTTTGTGGTAAGGGGCCCAAAACTGGACACAGTACTTGAGGTAAGGCCTCACCAGTGCCGAGTACAGGGGGACGATCACCTCCTGGGTCCTATTCACCACACTGTTCCTGATGCAGGCCAGGATGCTGTTGGCCTTCTTGGCCATCTGGGCACACTGTTGGCTCATGTTCATCCTGCTGTCGACCAACACCCTCAGGTCTTTTCTGCCAGGCAGCTCTCCAGCCACTCTGCCCCAAGCCTGTAGCGCTGCATGGGGGTGTTGTGACCTAAGTGCAGGACCCGGCACTTGGCCTTATTGAAACTCATCCTGTTGGTCTCAACCCATTGATCCGGCCTGTCCAGATCCCTCTGTAAAGCCTCTCTAACCTCCAGCAGGTCGATTCTGCCACCCAGCATGGTGTCATCTGCGAACTTACTGAGGGTACACTCGATCCCCTCGTCCAGATCATTGATAAGATGTTAAAGAGAACGGGTCCCAATACCAAGCCCTGGGGGACACCACTCGTGACCAGCCGCCAACTGGATTTGACTCCATTCACCACCACTCTCTGGGCCCGGCCCTCCAGCCAGTTTTTAACCCAGTGGAGAGTATTCCCATCTAAGCCATGGGCAGCCAGTTTCTCCAGGATAATGTGGGAGGCTGTATCAAAGGCCTTGCTAAAGTCCAGGTAAACAATATCCCCAGCATTTTCTTCATCCAGCAAGCAGGTCACTTTGTCATAGAAGGAGATCAGGTTTGTCAAGCAGGACCTGCCCCTCGTGAACACCTGCTGGCTGGGCCTGATCACCTGGGTGTCCTTCTTGCGCTGCATAATGGCACTCATGATGGTCTGTTCCATGACCTTCCCAGGCACTGAGGTCAGACTGACAGGCCTGTAGTTCCCCGGATCATCCTTCCGACCCTTCTTGTGGATGGGTGTCACATTTGCTAGACACCAGTCAGCTGGGATCTCCCCAGTTTGCCAGGACTGCTGGTAGATGATGGAAAGTGGCTCTGCAAGCACTTCCCCCAGCTCCCTCAGTGCCCTCGGGTGAATCCCATCTGGGCCCAGAGACTTGTTTGTGTCTAGGTGCTGGAGCAGGTCCCTCACCACCTCCCTTTGGATTACAGGGGCTTCATTCTGCTCCCTGCCCTTACCTGCTGCCTCAGGGGTCTGGGTACTCGGGGAACACCCTACTCCATTACTAAAGACTGAGGCAAAAAAGGCATTCAGTACCTCAGCCTTCTCCTCATCCTTTGTCACTATGTTACCTCCCATATCCAATAGTGGATGGAGGCTGTCCCGAGTCCTCCTCTTGCTACTAATATATTTATAGAATTTCTTTTTGTTATTTTTAACATCCAAGAGCAGGTTCAGTTCAAGTTGGTCTTTGGCCTTTCCAATCTTTTCCCTACATAACTTTGCTACACCTTTATAATCTTCCTGAGCGGCCTGCCCTTTTTTCCAAAGGCCATAAACTCTCCTTTTTTCCCTGAGCTGTGACCCTATCTCTTTGTTCAGCCAGGCTGGTCTCTTCCCTCGACAGCTTGCTTACTGCGCACAGGGACGGCCTGCACCTGCGCTTTTAAGACTTCCTCCTTGAAAAACGTCCAGCCTTCCTGACTCCTTTTCCCTTCAGGGCTGCCCCCCAAGGGACTCTGTCAAGCAGACTCTTGAAAAGACCAAAGTCTGCCCTCCGGAAGCCCATGATGGCAGTCCTGCTGGTTCCCCTTCTC
>JAHREE010000130.1:1936385-1957655 GCA_033628505.1 Tringa tobata | reverse complement strand
CAAAACAAAAACAAACAAACAAAAAAAAAACCACAACCAAACCCAAACCCAAAACATCAAACTCAACACTGAAATCCAGCTTAATTCCTGGATTGTAATGATTGCTGGTAGAACTGCTGCTTGCATGAAATTAGGACACATAGCTGGACAAAATTTCATGCACTTCAACCCATTTCGAAGGGGGTGAAAGGTTTTTATTTCTTTTAGAATTCTTAGCTTTTTGCCTAATGCAGACTGAGATACTTCTTTGGAATATTGCCAGTAGGTCAAGGGATGTGATCCTTCCTCTCTCATCAGCACTGGTGAGGCCACACCTGGAGCACTGTTTCCAGTTCTGGGCTCTCCAGTACAAGAGAAATATGGACATACTGAGGAGAGTTTGACAAAGGGTCATGAAGATGATGAAGGTACTGGAGCATCTCTTCTATGAAAAAAAAAAGCTGAAAGAACTGGGACTGTTCAGCCTGGAGAAGAGAAGAGTCAAGGGGGATGGTTACCAATATATATAAATAACTGAAGGGAGGGTGCAAAGAGGATGGAGCCAGGCTCTTTCCAGTGATACCCAGTGACAGGACAAGGGCAATGAGGATAAACTGAAACATAGTCCCTGTGAACATCAGGAAACACTTTTTTTTACTCTGAGGGTGACTGAGCACTGGTACAGGTTGCCTTGAATGGTTGTAGAGTCTCCATCCTTGGAGATATTCAAAAGCTGTCTGGACATAGTCCTGGGCAACCAGCTGCAGGTGACCCCACTTACACAGGATGGTTAGACCGGGAGACTTCCAGAGGTCCCTTCCAACCTCAACCATTCTATGATTCTGTGAATCTGGTAACAGCCACAAAACAAGCCACTTTCCTGCACTTGAATAATGACTAGAAGATGTGTCCAAAGTTGGACTAGATGATGTCCGGAAGTCCCTTCCAACCCCATGTGATTCTGTGAATGTTCAAACATACAACTACCATCTCCCAACATCACTATCAATCCAGTTAGCTTGCTCTGTCAAGATTTATCTATGCATGTATATATAAGAGAAATTAAAGGATGATGGCATGATTTTTTTCAAAAAAATAACCAGCAAATGTAACTGACAAAAACCAACCATGCTATTTCCATAAATGTGGATTTTCAAAGGATTTAATTTACAAAAAAAACCATTCTGATAAAAACCTGTTTAAAATATCACTGTGGCCACATTAAGTGGAGTAACAGATTACTAATATTTGCAAAAATAATAACCAGGCTAAATAACCAGCCTTTACTGGTAAGATTTGTCTTTGGGGATCCCAGACCCCTGAGAGCAATGGGAAAGAAGGCAGGCTGGCTTACCCTTGGTTAGGGAACATTTAAATATCCTGGACATGCCTAAATCATAGAATTATAGAATCACATAGGTTGGAAAAGAACCATTAACCTAATACTGTCAAGTCCACCCCTAAACAGTGTCCCTAAGCACCATATCTACACGCGTTTTAAATATCTCCAGGGACTTCCCTGGGCAGCCACAACTGTTTTTTTGACATATTGAAAACATGAAATGGAAAGCAGAGCTCTAAAACTGACAAAAGTGCCTCAAAATAAATAGGGACAATTTGTAGAGAAACAAATTGGAAAAACAGCTTACAGCTTTCTCTGCAACACCAATCCTAAAAAGCTGCAATGAGCCCAGGAAGCTACAACAACTGTTCTGAGTCGCCCTTACTTTGACTCTAACAACTTCAGCACAGTAGAGAAATGTTTTCTCCAAAAGTCTTCCATGGCAAAACACTATACATGAGCCAATGAGCCCTGATGTCCATGAGCCCTGATGGAGTGCACCCACAGATGCCCCAGTTCACTCTCTATTATCTTTGAAAGATCATGGTAATTGATTGGGGTACCTTCCTGAAGACTGGAAGAAAGCAAATGTCATCCTTTCTTTGAGAAGGGAAAGAAAGTGGCTCCAAAGAGCTACAGGTCAGACAGCCTCACCCTGAGCCCTGTAAAAGAGATGGAGCAAATACTCCTGGAAACCATTTCAAAATTTATGATGGAAAGAAAGGTGACTGGGAATAGTCAGCATTAACTTATGAAGGAGAAACCATGCCCAATCAATCTGATAGCCTTCTACAATGAGATGACATGGGGACTCATAGAATGTTTTGGGTCGCAAGAGACCTTTTAAGATCACCTAGTGCAATCTCCCTGCTGTAGCCAAGAACATCTTTCACTAGATCAAAGCCCTGTCCAACCCAACCTTGAACACAAGGAGAGCAGGGGTTGTTGCTTATCTCTACTTTAGTAAGAGTTTTCACACTATCTCCCAGAACATCCTCATAGAGAAACCGATGAAGTGTGAGCTTGCCAAGTGGATAGTGATGTCCATTGGAAATTGGCTCAACTGCTGGTATCACAGGGTTGGGATCAGTGGCCTGAAGTCCAGATGGAGGCATGTCACTAGTGGAGTATTCCATGAGTCAATACTGGAGCCAGGACCGTTCAACCTCTTCATTAATGACCTAGATGCTGGGATCCATGTCTTTGAAAAAGCAATTTCTATTTTAGCCTAGTGCAAGTTGCTGGGAATGGCATAAAGGAAAAAAGAGTAAAGGGATGGTTGAGAGGTACCAGTGTTAATTACTGGCACATTTTTTCAGTAGGGATGCATAAATGTGCTGTGTTGAGCTACTAGAACTTTTAGAATCATAAGCAGAGTTAAAGGTAAGTATCTACCTATTAAGAAAGGAAACTCTTAATGGTTAATCCACTGAGGAAATGCCATTTTTCCAAAGCCTTGAAGTCTTTATTAAGAGCTAGAAGATGGTGGGCACAAAGCAGCAATCTAGAGAACAGCTATGATCAGTAGGGGATGCTGACAGTACTCTAAGCACCTGGAAATAATTAAGGAAACAATGATAGCTTGAGTGTATGTACCATTCATGAGCAGTTCTCAAATGGAATAAATTAATAAAGCTGTGGTCTAATTAATCCATCTCTTTTAGATTTTGTCTTTTGTTCTACATGTCCCAAGATTAAAAAGATGTAACAACTGATCCATGACCTAATTAAAGTATTTTACAGTGCTATCCTTGTAATTAGAGCAAAAGCCTTCTTATGAAGCTATTCGAAGTTAAAATAATGTATAGACTCAAACTGAGCTGCAGATTCCACATAGAACAGTGTCTATGATACTAAATCATAATATGATAAATTTGAATAACTGGTAATTGTTAATAGGGTATATTTAAATAAAGTAAGCAGTGTTTTAATCCTTTCCTCATGGATGCTGTCATGTTATTGAAACAAACAAAAATCAAACTCTTCAGGATACAAAGATCTGCAATTTTATCCCCTTTGGACTTGCCTAGAAACTCACCAAATACAGTAGGACCACTTACTGTCCATTCCAGTGTACTTGCCAACTGTCAAGTTTCTGATTCAGAAATGATGGACTAAATCTGGTCTTTAATGGTTTGTTTCTCACTGTCTATATTCCTCCTATCTTAATAATCATATTGATTATTTACCCCATATCTTAAAATACCACATTTTGTTTACAGTACTTTAAAATCCATTGTACATAACTGAAAATAGTTCATTTCAGCAGCAATCTCTATTTGACATTGAACAATCATTTGATAAAATTTCTAAGTAATTTGGGAAGTAATTTGTGGAGTATTTTCATACTGAAGAATGCTGCATATTTACTAAATATAAATATGCATTAAAAAATCATTCAGAATTCCCAAAGCTTTACACGAATGGCTGCTAAATCTTCATCTCCCCTTCCCTAATATTTTTCTTTTAAATCTTTACTGTGATGTCCCCTAAACTCATTTCCCCTTTTCACTTGCAGTTGGGATTTTATTCTCCGTATGTGGAAGAATGACCACTGTTCTCATCGTATTAATAGATTTCAAGGCCAGAAAAGGCCATATATGAACTAGCCTGACCTTTTCCCATTACATTTTAGCTACTAGAGCTGCGTCTCTCTGGAACTGATTATACAGACAATCTAGTTCACTTAAATTATGGACTCCCTTTACATTTGACATTTAGATAAAGTGATGGAAGATGAATCACTATGTATTTTAAAGCACAATGGATACCCTTAATATTAGTATGTATTTTAGATTTAATATTTGCATTTAGATCCAATAGCTCATTCACTTGATAGACCATTAAAATGTATCATTTTAATTAACCCAACTACTTCTTCCTAAGGGATAGTAAAATACCAAGAACACAGAACTTTAAGATATTTAGCTACATATCAATGACAATCTAAAACAATTATTGCACAAATGTTACATTTTAGAAAGAACTTTTGTAATTACTAGTCAGATTAATAGTGCATTTGAAACATCACTGATACACTTAAGTACAATAAAACATTAATTAAATTTCAATTCAAAAGTAAATTGTTTTGGATGTGAGAATATATTGCCATTTCTAATCCCTCTTTGTCTGCAGCTCTCAGCTACTCCACAGTTTAACATACTTCAGGGATAAACTAAACAATTTGATTGTCTTCACTGAACTGGAGAGTTCATGAACACGAACATCAACATGAACATTCTAGATGTTCAACATCATGGTTGATGCTAGGGAACATGAAAGCACACTGGATCTCTTAAGATATCAATAAACACAGAAGCAAATTTAGAAATTCAGACTCTACTGAATTATAATATAGCCTTATTTGTATCCTGGCAAAAGGCATGCAGCTGAACCTCAACATTCTACAGGAGACAAGCAAAATGTTTCTTTTTATCTCAAAGTAGCATCTGTGCTGCCAAATTGGCTCTTTCTTTACTTTGTTCCAGTGGCCTGATAAACCACATTGTCCAAGGCTATACAACAGCTAATTTGCCCACACACTCCATCTGGGAGAGAAACAAACACTATTTTTTCCAAGGAAACCTGGGTGTGATTATTTGGGTAGTTCAGTAGATGCTGGAAGTGGCATGACTGTCTTCTAACACTCAGTATGAAGCAAAATATATTTCTTCCATGCAGCAAGATAGTGGGGTATCAGCTCTGCAGGAAGCCTGCTATTTCTTTTCCAAAAGTTCTATGTTTATTCTAAAAATATGAGATTTCTAATTAAAAATAAGAAGTGTTTCCTTCTTTACCAGATAGCTGTAGAACTGAGACAAGAAGCCTGTTCAAAATGAATAGAAAATTTCATCACATAAAAACCCCAAAATTATTCAAAAAAGTACAGTGGCAATTGCTAGGAAAAATTGCCATCCTTTTGGTGAACTATACATAGTAGATCTATTAAAGTAATTATTGTAAAAATTGACTAAAATGTATATAACTGACAGAAAAATCTTTTTCTGTCAGTCTTAGCAATTAGTCTTGAATTTAATCAACATAACACTACTGATGAAATGTAAAGAGAATTTTGATTAATAAATTTGAGTGAAAATATCAGGTATAGAAAGGAACAACATTTCAAAAGCACACACAACTTTCTAACAGGCATAGAAAAGGAAGTGCTGAAAGAAAACTACTGTGGCATTCTCCATTAGGCAGACAGATTCCATCATTCTGGATATTACTTTAATTCTGGGGCTTGAAGAGGCTTACAAATACTGTATAGACAAGCAAGTTAGTTGGTAGATTGTATCTATCCCCTAGGCACTGTGAACTAAGTTCAAAATCATAATTAGAATCAGCTCCATCATTCTCTATTATCACATTAAAAAATTGCCCAATGAAAACTGTAGTTGAAATTGATATTTTTTGAGATATTTTCAGTTTCAAAGGGTTTGTGTTTTCCAGCAAGCTCCATTTTCTTGACAAAACTTATCAAAAAAATTCCCAATGTGCTCTGAAACAAAAGGAGCAAGAAATCACTGATGTCAACTCATGGGAAGCACCGTGAGGAGGTGGGTAGGACTGAGGTGACACTGATAATCTAGTGGATTGATCATTTTAATAGATGTTTAAAGAGGTCAGTTTTGCATTGCTTTATATGCTTTTTTTTATACTTAGATCCTACTTGTGAAGGACTTGACAGAGCCGTAGAAGTAGGAACCACCTGGCTCTGAACAGAGTACATTTCCAAGCATATTGTAGCCTGGGGATTAATGTATCACGAGGTATTGCTGCCTGCTGATCACCCAGTTTTCTGATGAGCCTAAGATAAAGGAAATGGGCGGCTTATGAAAATGATAGAGGCATATGGCATATTCTTACATCATTATTAAAAATGTGGGAAACACTGCTGAAAGTAAAAAAGCCTTTTCATATCACCCTGACTGGGTTAAGAGAACAGGCATGTTAATGTTGGACTTTTTAGGGTTTTGTGGTAAGGACAGAAAAACAACAAGAAAAATGTGAATACAAAAATTGAAAAAGGTACTCCAGTGTGAGAAAGCATGAGAAAGGAGAAAAGCATACCAAGGAGGGTGACCATCACAGGGGAAGTCTACGGTGTAGGCTTACAATAAGAAAAGATAAGAGAAAGAAGACAACAAAGAATACAAAGAAAAGGACTTGCAGGTTTACATAGAGCAAGAGATAAAAGGTATAATAGCACTTTTAAAGCATTAAGTTATTTCATTTCTACTATCTGTTCACATAATCTGCACACATTATTTACAGTAACCTATATTTGAGACCTAATGCTGTTATTTTTACACCACAAAAGAACTTGTCAAGAATTTCTGAAACCATGCACCAATCTACACAAAAACTAAGCCTATCTTTCCAAAATTGGAAATTATATTTAAAAAAATAATTTTCACAGGCTATACCAATCTTTCATCTAAAGTTGGCCTGGAAGTATTTTAATACTCTCACACCTAATTACCAGTTTCAATTGGAATTCATATACCATACAAGTGTTAATATAACAGAGCCCCTTACATAACTACAAATGATGCAAGGATGTTTCAAAACTGCAAGACCTTCTGTGTAGAGAGATAAAGAGACTTGAACTTCATACTGTGAAATTACACTCTGGTGCAGGTACCAAAACACAAAGTCAATGTAGGGATCACCACCAACACATAGAAAGGCAGATCAGTATGCATTCTATAATAAAGGGTTCATAAACAAGAGATAATTATTGTTAGATTTTTAAACAGAACAGAAAAAACAGTCAATAGTGACAGCTGCAAGTACAGGTGTCACTTAACTGAACAGTACCTTAATTCAGGCATATGTTTCTGGACAGTCATAACTAACATGTTAGTCATAAAATAACACTATTGTCAAAGTAATAAAACTAACAGTGATTTAAAACCATAAGGTCTAGAAGAAACAGGTGAAAAGAAGACAGGGTTGATACATTTTTGTGAAGAAAAACAGTGTAAGTTTCATCAACTACTGTAGAAATCACATAATAATATAAGCAGAGGATATAAACTACATTATCTGCAATTAAGCACACACAGAAAAAACCAAGCACAGCTCTGAAAGTCAAATTTAGAACAATTATGGATGAATGAGATTTGCAAACATCACAAATCAAAATCAGTGGAGAGTACAGACTCTCATTTTTAGTAGTTATAAAAACAATTCTAAATTCCATAGGCATTACAGAGAGGTCTCCTTTTCCAGTTTTCATATATAAACAGCAGCCATAAGATCTTGAGGACCTAAACGTTAAAAAGTATTAGTCTCTGATAAAGGGAATAAAACTGAAAGAAAACATGACAGCTGGTGATCAAAATACTATAATTTGACACTGTTCAGAGGAAAGTAGCACGTGTTATTTGATTATAGCATTTTATATACCCTCAGTCTGTAAAGTATTACTTAGAATACTGGCCTTTGCAATATAAGAAAAATGTACTCCAGACAAAGAGGTGTTCAAAATGGTAAATGGAAAGATAATAAAGGCTTTTATATACTGACTAAACATCTTTTAGGTTTCAGACATTAGAAAGTGTATTTCAAATTTTCATGCTGTCATTTTTATTATTTATCTCATCGATTATCACTTTCTGAAACCATATCCAAAATTAAAGCCTAATCTGTATGGAAGAATAAAGGTTCTTCACAACTGCTTTTGAAGTTGGATGACTGCCATGGAAAATGTAGTCAAAAATAAAAAACACAGAAGGAAACATACTTCAGGAAAGGAGAAGGACCAAGGAGGGTGTAAGGAAGACTCTCAGATAAAGTTTCATGCTCCAAGGACTGCTTGTATCTTTCTCACAGAATAACAGAATGATAGGGGGTTGGAAAGGACCCCTGGAGATAATCTAGTCCAACCCCCCCAGCCAAAGCAGGTCCACCTAGAGCAGGTTGCACAGGAACATGTCCAGGCAGCTTTTGTATGTCTCCAGAGACAGAGACTCCACCACCTATCTCGGCAGCCTGTTCCAGTGCTCTGCCACCCTCAAACTAAAGAAGTTCCTCCTCATGTTTAGATGGAACTTCCTAAATTTATACCTGTTACTTCTTGTCCCACCACTGGGCACCACTGCAAAAAGACTGGCCCCATCGTCTTGAAACCTTCCCTTTAATTTTTTATAGGTGTTGACCAGATCCCCCCTCAGTCTTCTCCAGACAAAAAAGACACAGGTCCCTCAGCCTCTCTTCATAAGAGAGATGTTCTAGTCCCCTAATCATCTCTGTAGCCCTTTGCTGTTCCCTCTCCAGCAGTTCCCTGTCCTTCTTGAACTGGGGAGCCCAGAACTAGACACAGTACTCCAGATGGCGCCTCACCAGGGTAGAGTAGAGGGGAAGGATGACCTCCCTTGACCTGCTGACCACACCCTTCTTGATGCACCCCAGGATATCATTTGCCTTCTTGGCCACAAGGGCACATTGCTGGCTCATGGTCACCCTGTTGTCCACCAGGACTCCCAGATCTTTCTCCTCAGAGCTTTCTATCAGGTCAGCCCCCAACCTGTATTGGTGCAAGGGGTTATTCCGTCCCAGGTGGAGGACCCTAGAGTTGCCCTTGTTGAATTTCATCAGGTTCCTCTCTGCCCAATTCTCCAGCCTGTCCAGGTCTCGCTGTATGGTGGCACAGCCTTCTGGTGTGTCAGCCACCCTTCCCAGCTTTGTGTCATCAGCAAAGCTGCTGAGGGTGCACTCCATCCTTTCATCCAGGTCATTGATGAATATATTGAAGAGGACTGGAGCCAGTACTGACCCCTGGGGAACAGCACTTGTTACAGACCTCCAACTAGATTCTGTGCCACTAATCACGGCCCTCTGAGCTCTGTCTTTCAGCCAGTTTTCAATCCATCTAACACATACTTCCTAAGCTTACCTATGAGGAAGCTGTAGGAGACTGTGCCAAAAGCCTTGCTGAAGTGAAGGTAGACAATGTCCACTGCCCTCCCCTCATCTATTCATCCCGTCATGCCACTGTAGAAGGCTATCAGGTTAGTCAGACATGATTTCTCCTTGGTGAATCCTTGTTGACTACTTCTCATAGCTTTCTTTTCCTCCATATGCTTTGAGATGATGCCCAGAACAAGCTGTTCCATCATCTTTCCAGGGATGGAGGTGAGCCTGACCGGCCTGTAGTTTCCTGGGTCCTCCTTCTTGCCCTTTTTGGAGACTGGAATGACACGGGCTGTCCTCCAGGCCTCAGACCACTCACCTGTGCTCCAGGACCTTTCAAAGATGATGGAGACTGGCCCGGCAATGACTTCTGCCAGCTCCCTCAGCACTTGTGGGTGCATCCCACCCATGGACTTGCAGATATCCAGTTTACTTAACTGTTCTCTAACTTGATCTTCCTCAATCAAGGAAAAGTCTTCCTTCATCCAGACTATCTCTGTTATCTCCAAAGTCTGTGACTCCTAAGGGCCAGCCTAAGCAGTAAAGACTGAAGCAAAGGCAGCATTCAGCAACTTCCCCTTCTCTGCATCCTCCGTCACCATGGCACCTGTCTCATTCAACAGCGGGTCCACATGCTTTCTATTTTTCCTTTTGCCTCCAATATACTTGAAAAATCTTTTCTTGTTGACTTTGACATCCCTTGCCAGGTTTAGTTCCAAGGAGGCCTTGGCTTTTCTCGTTGCATCCCCACATACTCTAACCACTTTCTTGTAACCTTCCCAAGTGGTCAGTCCCTTCTTCCATGCACTGTAAACCTCCTTCTTCCATTTGAGTTTTTCAGAAGCTCCCTGCTCAACTATGCAGGTCCGCTGCTTCCCTTGCCTGATTTTTTGCGCTTAGGTATGCACCGATCCTGAGCTTAGGGAAAGCCATATTTTAATAAAGTCCAACTCTCTTGAGCCCCCCTACCTGCCAGAGCCCTAATCCATGGGATTTCTCCAAGCAGTTTCTTGAAGAGGTTAAAGTTAGCCCTCCTGAAATCCAAGGTTTCAGTCCTACTTGTTGTTTTGCACGTACTACCCACAATCTCAGGATCTCTATCTTTCCATGGTCACTGCAGCTAAGGCTGCCCCCAGCCTTAATGTCCTTCTTTGTTTGTCAGTACTAGGTCTAGTAGGACACCTCTCCTTGTTGGCTCCTCCATCACTGTATTCAAGAAATTATCATCAATACACTGGAGGATACTCCTGGACTGTACATGCCTGGCTGTGTAGCCTTCCCAGCAGATATCAGGGTGATTGAAGTCCCCCATGAGAACCAAGGCCTGTGATTGTGAGGCCTGTCTGTAAAAGGCCTCATCAACTGCCCCGTCCTGATTGGGTGGCCTGTAATAAATACCCACAACAGTGTCCCTCATATTGGCCTGCCCCTTAATCCTCACCCGCAAGCTCTCAACTCTCTCTTCACCTGACCACAGGGAGAGCTTTAGGGACATCTCCTCACACTCTATCCACTCCTTAACATAGAGGGCAACACCTCCACCCCTCCTTCCTTGCCTGACCCTCCTGAACAGCTTGTAGTCATCAATAGCCACACTCCAGTCGTACAATTTGTCCCACCAGGTTTCAGTAATGGCCACTACATCATAGCTTTCCAGCAGCACAGTAGCTTCCAACTCCTCCTGTTTGTTGCCCATGCTGCGTGCATTCATGTAGAGGCACTTCTGCTGGGCTGTTGGCTGTGCCACCTTCTTAGGGGAACACCCCTTGAGGTGTCTCCCAGGTGTTTCTCTGTTGACTTCAACTACCCCAGAAACCCCTGGCTTGTCTCCATAAAACTTTGACTCATTAAATATGACTGGGTAAGTAGCAGAAATAATTCTTGTAACACAGATTAGAACGCGAAGTTCCCACTTTTCAGGTGAATTACCGCAGTATTTACAATTACATTGTGAACAATGAAAACTTTGCTTTTTTAACTGAAAATATATTTCACTACCTCATTTAAAATACTTACTCAATAGACTGAAAATTTTTGTATAAGTTTGTTACTAACTTTTTTCTGTGTAATCATTAAAAAAATCACTCTTGAAATTTTTCAGTTACAATTTTTGCAAGACTGAAAATTCTGTTTTCATCACTGAGCACAGACTGGGGAGAAGGTTTGGAGAGGTGGAGGCAAAAGGAGAGGATAAAAGTGACAGTGCAGAAGGAAACCTGTCTTTCACTTTGGGTGAAGGTCGGCTTTGTAAAAGCTCCCTATATTGTCCACCAGCTCTTCATTCAAAGCAATGCAACTGAAGCATAAAGCAACGACCAAATCTCAAGCTTATCTCCTTGACTTTCTCCCTTGGATGGACTACTTACTAATTTACATCTCTAAGACAATGTCTCTACACTGATCCAGATAACCCTCCCACCTAGTTCCCCTAACCCTGTCCATCACTACACAGACACCTGGTTAAACTCATATTGCCTTTGCTCTGTTAAAAACTTCCAGCACTGGTGATGGAAGTTTTAAGGGACACCTACACACAGTCATCTGAGACCACTCCATTGCCAAGCTAAAACGAATCTCCTTCCAAATACTTTTGATCTGACAGCCTAAAAGAACTGATTTTTCCAGTTCAAAGGGCGAAACAAACTTTTCTTTTCTTTTATTTTTGGGGGGGTTGAACCCAAGTTCAGAATTTCTGCCCAATGAATTGTTAGTGATTTCAAGAACTCAGCTGTGATCCAGATGATGTTTACTGCAAAAATTAGAACGGCTTCAAAAAGAAAGGCCAAGACGCTCATCCCATGGTATTCTGTAGCTTTACAGCTTCACAGTAGCAGTGTTCCTCTGAGGGGCCAGAGACTTCAATTCAATTTTCTATACTGAAATTGCGCACAGAGGGAACTTAAATACACATTTCATGCATGCCTGAAAATCTTCTTGCAGAACATTGTTCATGGTTACCTTAAAACTTAATTGGAAAGGTCATACATTTAATACTGCTGGAGATTACTGACTGTGGAGTAAAACTACCAAGTTTTGGAATTACTGCTGGAAAAGAGAACAGGGAAAGGTGTCTATGGTGCCTCTTTTTTTTTTTTTTTTAAATCCTAGTGAAATCTAAATTTGACTTGAATTCAGAAATTTCATGCATTCTAATACTACACTGTGATGGGTGGTGGAGTAAAATATTTACTGAAAAACATGCCCTACTTACAATCCCTTGATAGATTTTTTTTTTTTTTTACTGTGGTATATTTCTGCAGTCCTTTCTCAAATAAAAGCTTTCTTAACAGAAATATTATTTCTAAAGAAAAAAGTAGTAATTTTAGGATCTGATTTTAGGATTTGAGTCAAATTTTTCTGGAAGAAAAACTATTTCTATAAATTTCAATTTTTAAATATCATTTAATTTTTGACAAGTGTCAGAAATTGACATTCTAAAGCAATTTCATTCTTCTGTGCTATAGAGTCACAACAGTAATAAAATCTTAAAGAAAGACAATATAAGTAAATATAGTGTGAAAACAGAAAAATAATCTAATATATTTATTTATGTTATTTTTCAAACATGTATCACTGTGCGTCTGTAAATATGTCTCAAACTGTAAAATTTGCGCAATATATCAAACACCAACCACCCTTTATAAAAAACACTTCTGGGACATGGAAGTTACTTTTATAAACTCACATGAGTTTACACAAAATATTGAAAAGTGAAATGAATACTAGAAAAGATCCAGCCAAGGTTGTAACAGAAATAAATCTTTTGAAAATGGTGCAGAGAATTAAGTACAGCCTCTCAGTCCTCAGCTGGCCTTAACAAGAACCAACATCATCAGTTCAAGACCTCCCTAACTGCCTGAACCATTAAGGACAGAAAAACACAGAAAATCACCTGCATGCATTTCATTTTTTCTATTTTTAGCTGCTTGCTAAAGGATACAGGACTCAGTATGGGATGCAGAGGAAAAACATTTTAGGACTGCACAAGACTTCCAATGGGATGTTTAAGGGAGGAACCAAAGGTGGGGAAAAGGAAGGACTGAGATTATTTGGGGAGGAACAAGCAGAGGAAACTGGAGGTATTAGAGGATAAAAGGGGCTAATTTGTGTAAACAAATTGCTGGTCAGTGCACTTGTTTGGCCACGCCTTGGGCCAGACTTTCTGATTTCCAGCAGCTGGAGAGACCACAGTGTCTGGAAGTCAACTAAGACATCTGCTTCCATGTGGTTGTGTCTCTGTGTCCTTGGGAGTGGAGCAACTGAGGACATCAGGATGCAGGGGACAGCTATAGGATAGACTGAGAATCTAAACCCAGCTGCTGAAGGGATCTACACTATAAATATAAATATAGGCATTTCCCATAATGGACCTTCAATCCTAATTAGCCAGAGAGGGGAAGACTGGTGCTGTTGGGTTTGTTTCAAAGAACCATAGAATGGTTTGGGTTAAAAGGAACCTTTAAAGGTCACCTAATCCAACGGCTCTGTAATTGGCAGGGACATCTTCAACTAGATCAGGTTGCTCAGAGCCCCACCCAACTTGACCTCGAATGTTTCCAGAGACAGGGCACCTACTACCTCTCTGGGCAACCTCCTCCAGTGTTTCATAGAATAGCGAGTGCCAAGTGCCTGATGTGTGTGGTCAGGTATGTATATATGAGTTGTGTATGTGAGTCTGTGTGCATGTTCCTACTGGGAATATATGCTCAGTCTCACTACTGCTTGGACCTGAGGCAATGGAGCTGCAGCAGCCTCACTACTGGATTTGGGAACCCATAACACTATTTATCAGAATAACAGGTCTTTGAGATTCTGTACAATGTCTGCTCTTTCATCAGAAGTGTATTTAAATCATTTTAGAAAAGGAATTTTAATGTCTTTCAGAAGTTAAATTCTCTGAGATCTGAAAGATAATTGATGGATTTGAAAAGGGTCTGAAAGAGCTAGCATTAGAGTATTTGCATAGAATGACATTTAGCATGCCATATTTCTTAGGATGAGCATTGCAAACATGAATAACAATTGAAGTCGCTTCCAACTGTAACAAGCAAATCAAAATAGATTATGAATATTTTTGAATAACAAGATAGAGTTTTGGGACCACAGCATCAGTGACTTGCTGAATATAAAATTTCAAATCTTCCTACTCAAAGCTTCCTGTTGGAGGGGGTGAGCCATCAGAGAGACTGGAAAAACAGCAAGTTTCAGAGTATCTCATCATTGATACTATTGGCAAATTAGAGGATATGCTTATTATACACACAGGTTCTTCCAAAGTGCAGACCAAGACTCATTCTCCCACTAAGCAGGACTGACCTCAAGCCTCACTTCATCTTTCAGAAATGGATAGAAAGTCCATTGTCTCAAATAACTGCTTTTCAGTAATTTCTTTCCATACACACACAGACTTTTTCCTCTATCTAGAAATAGCAGTCACTAACTTCTATAAGCAAAAAGTTCTTATATACTTCAATGAAAAGCATTATAAATAAACTCAGGGAGAACATAGGTTTAAGTGAAAAGACCAGACAATTTCTTTTCTAAAAACAAGATTTCTCTAGCTCCTAATCCAGGTAAGAAGCAGGTTATGCAGACAAATTCAAAGCGATTAATTATTTGTATAAGACATATTATTTTCTTTAAAAGAATCAATTATTTTTTTTACTTCATATTTGCCAGATTCAAACCCAATATCCTACATTTCCTTCATTCAACTCAGACTTTTGGAATAACCACCCAGTGCTTAGTTGTTACAGTAAGAGATACTTTTAAATAGCTTCCATTACATATCAACTCTTTCATTTTGAATCCTGTCACTCAGATTCAGAGTTGAAAACAGCTGCAGAAATCAGACAATCCTGTGCTCTCTCTGTGAAAAGGATTTCCTCCTTTCCAACCTCAAGTGATACTGTGACAACACTTTTAAGTGCTTCTACAAAAGCACCCTCATGGAGTAATTCCACTTCCATATATTTTATAAACTAGGAAAAATGCAGAAGAGATAGAACAGAGAAAGAGAGAGCAAGCCTACACCCATTAGTTGAATTCTTATTAACCAAATAAACCAATAACCAAAATGTAATGTATTCAGCTAAGGGCTTTTTATGTATTTTAAATGTAACTTAAAGTGCTAAACCCATAGTATTCCAGGAAAGCTTTTAGATATTAATGGGTACAAACTTATTTTCTTCCTTTTTTTTTTTCTTCTTTCTATTTTTGTTTGTTTGTTTGTGGGTTTTGTTGGTTTTTTAATCAGGACAGGAGAGAGAGTAGATTGGGTAAACCACAGCTCCTGAAAAGCTTGTTGCAGATGACTCTAGAGAGTACCTCTGAGGTATCAGTTTAACATGCTACGTAAGAAGATGTTCATATCCTGGACTTAAATGTAAATTAGATTGGCCTACTAGGAATGCTTTCAGTGTGAGAAAGGAAAGAATTTTAGCACTTGTCCGAGTTCAGCAGTCTCTGGGAACACAAAGCTGTGACAGTTGTGATAGCATACATGACATTACAAATGGCAAGACTGAATCTGTCTCCCTCCAGGTCGTACTCGTCATTGAAATCAGAAGAGCTTAAATGAGCTTAAGTAACGTCATAGATTATTATAAAAACAACCAGCATCTTCTGTATGTTTATGGTTTTGGAATTCACTCCCATCACCTAAGGTATGCAGATTCCCTGTTTTTCTCCCAAAGTAACTGAAGACAGAAGGGAAGAGTAAGGAAGAACACCTTTCACAGGATTTAGTTTAAAATTTTCATTTAAAATTTTTTAAAAACTAGGCAGTTAAAAGCATTAAAGCATTAAAAATATTACCTTTTAGTATGTTCTATCACAGAGAAAAAAGTTACCAAGAAAGTTATTTTTGTGTCTCAGATATTGATACAGTCATGCTTACTGACAGTCATGGAGTACATGGATCATATCATATTATTTTTATGCACTGTGCATAAATCTCCATGAACAAAAAATTAAGCTACCTCAAATTTACACTGTCTTCATACACAAAAAAACATCAGCAGGTATTTTCTGTCCCTTTATTGAAGTATAAATTTCAGATTATGGTGTAAAGTTATATATTTTTGAAAAGCAAAAAATTTAAAACACAACAATTAAGTGCTAGACTAAATGATGTTTTTAATGGATGTTTTAGCTATATGCCAGAAAAATTCTAGGAAAATTATATTAAAATTGGGCTGTCACTATCACACACTTACTTACATCACCAAAGTCATTTAACACATAGAATAAATTTATATAAATATAATATATTTCCCTGTCCTGCTTTCCTCAGCACCCCAAACTGTTTCGTAATAAATTAAATCAGACTTGAGCACAATGGACTTCGCAGTTTTTTTGTGTGAACCACAAGCTGAATGTCTCCTCCACAGGGAATTTCCTTCTTCTCTAATGATCAATAAAACACCAGTTGCGTTTAGACACCTATGCTATGAGAGCATACACTTCTGTTCCCCTCTCCAGACTCTATTTCTTATTTCTATAAGTTCTATTCACTTTCCTGCATTCCTCAGGCTTTGTAGTTTCCTTAAGGTTACTATAACCAAAAAATACACGAAAATCTCACTCCTCCTAAAATTTCAATATGCAGAAGACTGTTGGCTTTCCCTCACATCTAATGTAAGAGATCATGAACAACAAGCATCGGCATTTTCCTAGATCACATCTGTCCCCCATCTGGGAGATCTTTTACGCAGTTCTGACAATATGGGAATAAATATCCGTGCAGCAAAATACTCAGTGGCATAGCAGTTGGATAATTTCACTTAGATGTTTTGAACTATAGCTTATTTTCACTATTTTTTTAAAACCTATGAGATCAAAGTATCCCTATTATGGAATTATTGTAGGATACATATACACACACACATACTTACACAATTAAGAGTTTTATGCATAAAATATTGACTCATTTTCAAAAAATGTGTGAAAAAAAAAACAAACCCCAAACATTAAAACCCTATCTTCTTTCTCATAGTTGTTTTTTCAGAACTCAACTTTGTAAATCAAAACTGTTGATTTACTGTACAGCTAGCCAAATATAATTTACACTTGTTATTAAAGTAATAAGCATCTTAAAGCTATATAGTCATTGCATTCAGATACATTCCAAAGTATTTTTCAAATTATACAGTACATTCATTTCATACCTATCAATAGAAAGCAACTGTGTCTGGGATGAATTGCAACAACTGTCTGTAGTAGCATATAACAGTATACAGCAATACAGGGCAGGAAATGAGGAGCACACCAGAGCCAGCTGTAACTGCAGGAGACATTTTTAGGTTGATGGTGTAATTATTCAAGCTGGAATTTTGCCAGAAAATCAACTGGCAATACTCTGGCAAAACACAGCCTCAGTTCATTAATCCAGCTCTTTATGTCCCTGAACTAAACATATCATTTCACATTGCATCAAGGCTGGTCTAGTTTATGCAGCTTGTGTGTGCTAATAAGGGTGTCTCCTGCTCTCCTAATTATGGACTTATGTTGTACAGACCCAAAAAAGCTGCTCCACTTTTCTTACAGACTTTTTTTCTAGCCTGCAGTGTTGATAAAAGATGAATGCCCGTATCATTCTGCATAATACCATTTATGATGTTTTTCCTCTCCCCTTCCTGCATCAAGAAAAAAACCAAAACTCTTCACAGCAAATCCTCTCAGATGCCTCTAGTTTCACAAAACAAAAATCTACCAAAAAATATCACTGTTAACTAATGATAAAGAAAGATAATAAGAAGCTCTGATACCATGATAATGAATGTGGTATATTGGCCTAGATCAAAAAGCATGAACAGTTTAAGCTGATGACTCGAACTCATGAGAAGGCTCCTTGGGAGAAGCTGGCATAACTGAGTCAGCATCACAGCCCCAAAGGGAAGCACTATAAATTCAGAGAGAACAAGGGCACTTACATCAGCACTTGAGATGCTGTACTAGAATTTGACATAAAATACATAATGTAAGCAATAGGAAGCTGAAGTAGGTGAAGTAGTGTCATGCAGATGAAACTACATGACAGAAAAAACAGGTGTCAGCATCAAAATCCTAAATTTAAAAAAAAACAAAACAAAACAAAACAAAAACCCAAAACCCACCCAAGAACAAAGACACACCCCACCCCAAATACTGGCATAACACTGTATACATAGAGTATATAGCAAATACTCAACTTATTCTGAGTTGAGTATTCTGGCAATTTAATATTTTTTTAAAAAATCAGAACAGTTAGGAAGAGGAAAACAGTGAAATCAAATATACACATAGTGGACAAGAGGAAAAAACAGCCTCAGGAGAGTCCAAACAGGAATATTCACTAATCAGTGTTTATGTATACAAAATTTTAACCCTGCCTGCTCACATGACCATTTGAGTCCAATTGTCACATACTGAAAAAACATCATATGAGTGTTGGGAGACTAACTTACTGAAAATCAGTATTTTTTACCTACGTCTTTTAGATTCCTTTTGAAAACTCAGCTGGAGATCTGCCAGTCTTGTTCTAAAGCCCAAGACTGATCACTCTGGCAGATGGTACCTTTAGATTATAAGATTTACAATGGAAAAAATCTGACAGGTACTTAATTCTGCTGCAATAAAGATAATTGCAATCAAAGCCAATAAAAAGGAAAAGGTTTACTATGAGCATATATTGAAAATATATTTTTGCCCTTTAAATTTCTACACATCTAAATTTAAAAGCATCTGATATACATTTTACCTTTTGACGGAAAAGTGAAGATGATATACATGATATTTTTAAAATTTCAAAGCTTTATTTGAAAGCAGTTTTCTTATAATACCAATTTAAAATTAAAATATTAAATTCTGCAAAACCAGAATTATTTCTGCCAGTATTACCCCACGGTTGTGTCCCATGCCCAACTAGGTCAATTTTTTAATGTTGTATATCTTGAAACTTGCGGTTAAACCTATGCAGCATGCAAATTAATGTTAAAATTTATCTTATTAACACCAACACCCAGAAAAAAAATATTGTTTTAACATTGCTATCATCTGTATGTTTTCAGACTTTGATAATCTTTGTATACATTTCAATATATACTTGAAACTACAAGTAATTCTATATTGCTGTACTGTTTGGTTGATAATTGTTAGATTTTTCAGAAAGGCATGCACCATAATCCTAATTCTACCTTTGCATCCATAGACTTTAAATCACTACTCAAGATTAGCCAAGTGAAAAATCATGTCAGAATAAAAAGCAAGTAGAAGATTAAACAGTGAGCTCTGGCACTGGGCAGCACGGCTGCAAAATAATGTTTGAGTTCACTATTTGGTGACAAACCAGCTAAAAGGGAAAAGAAAAAATCCCAACACCAAATACATACTTTTTTTTACCAAAGTTAGAACGTTCTTTATACTCATTGCCGTTCATGAAGGTACATCTATTTTAATACAAATATACTGTAATATAAACATTATTAGAGCAGCTGAAATCTTGAAAGCATCAAATAAAAGTTACCCAGTTAAGCATCTTGTTCCACATACCTTGTTTGCGTACATCCTCTACAGCAGCAACCAATTCCTCCTTGAGATCCTGGCTCTCTTTAGCAATTTGATCTCCTTTTTCCAAAAAGTTTTGAGTGGCCTGCTCTACTGAAGCAGCCAACACATGAGCCTTCTTAGAGCGCCCTTTCTTTTTGCCAGATGGTCCTTTGTTGCTTGTGTTAACAAGCGTTGTTACCTTTGAGAAAGAAAAACAAGTTTTTGTCAATTTAAATGATTCTTCAACTATTAATAGCGCAATAGATAGTCACCTAATTCAGTACCCCCACTATTTTCTTCAGCCTTGAAATGATGTAATGGCCACATGTATTGAATAAAATAAAATTTGAAGTTTAAAATCCAAAGCATGGCAGCACATACCTCAAAATAGGTTTTTCCTTTAAACCTCTATTTAGTCTGGGCTAAGAAAATCACAGTCAAGCAGTGAAGGAGAAAAAGATAAGAAACAGTCCCTTGAGATAAGTACCATCAGTTACATACAAGTGGTGACAAAAACATTGTGGATATTTTCCAGCCATTAAGGAATTGAATAGGTCCTGCTGCAAAGATTATACAGGCTAAAACTATTCAGTTTAGTATTGCTCCAGTATATTTACAATATAATGGCATAAGACAACAGCAGATAGTGAAATGATCAAACTTTCTCCCCAGAACTTAAAAAGCAAGAAAATCTGCTTCCATGTTGGTACAATCTCCTAAAGGAATTCCTTAATGAACTGTCAATAAACTGATTACAAACTTTATTCACAAAGCTTAACAATACACCACAGTGCACACCACAGCTTTTGCTGGACCAAAAAATCCTTTTATCATAGAGTCATAGAACAGTTTAGGTTGGAAGGGATCTTCAAAGTTAATCCAGTCAACCCCCCTGCAGTGAGCAGGGACATCTTCAACTACATCAGGTTGCTCAGAGCCCTGTCCAATTGACCCTAACCAGGATACAAAGCAGTGATGTTTTGGTGGGCTAAGCCAGAAATTTACTATAAGAAAATAAAAACTTTTGCAATAAAGACAGTGCACTATAAAGCAAAAGATTTCAAAATGAAGTATAAAAATTTACTGTCATCTCCTCCTTATTACAAGAAGTGTGAAAAGGTGTTTGGTACAGTTGTGGCCAAAGAACCTTTGTGCTACATTTTTTCCTCATTGAGCTAGGGTTTTTTTTTGTCAAGTCACATATAAAAACTATCAGTTATGGAAGAAGAAATAAAAAAGAAAAAAAAAAAAAGAAAAGGTATTATCAGGGCTTGAAAACACCATATAGAATCATAGAATCATAGAATGGTTAGGGTTGGAAGGGACCTCAAGGATCATCGAGTTCCAACCCCCCTGCCATGGGCAGGGACACCTCCCACTAGAGCAGGTTACTCAAGGCCACATCCAGCCTGGCCTTGAACACTTCCAGGGATGGGGCATCTACAACTTCCCTGGGCAACCTGTTCCAGTGTCTCACCACCCTCATAGTAAAAAATTTCTTC
>JAHREE010000130.1:1923524-1936369 GCA_033628505.1 Tringa tobata | reverse complement strand
AACTTTTGCAATAAAGACAGTGCACTATAAAGCAAAAGATTTCAAAATGAAATATAAAAATTTACTGTCATCTCCTCCTTACTACAAGAAGTGTGAAAAGGTGTTTGGTACAGTTGTGGCCAAAGAACCTTTTGTTATGTTCTTTGTGCTACATTTTTTCCTCATTGAGCTAGGGGGTTTTTTTGTCAAGTCACATATAAAAACTATCAGTTACGGAAGAAGAAATAAAAAAGAAAAAAAAAAAAGAAAAGGTATTATCAGGGCTTGAAAACACCATATAGAATCATAGAATCATAGAATAGTTAGGGTTGGAAGGGACCTCAAGGATCATCGAGTTCCAACCCCCCTGCCATGGGCAGGGACACCTCCCACTAGAGCAGGTTACTCAAGGCCACATCCAGCCTGGCCTTGAACACTTCCAGGGATGGGGCATCTACAACTTCCCTGGGCAACCTGTTCCAGTGTCTCACCACCCTCATAGTAAAAAATTTCTTCCTTATATCCAATCTGAATCTTTTTTCTTCCAGTTTTAAACCGTTTCCCCTTGTCCTATCACTGCACTTCCTGACAAAGAGTCCTTCTCCAGTTCCTCTATAGGCTCCCTTCAGGTATTGAAAGGCTGCTATAAGGTCTCCCCGATATAACCATTCCATATGCATTCCATATGCATCGATGTATTGGGTGAAAACAATGTATTCCAAAGCCGCCTTTTAGGAAGGAGTCAGCCTGGCTACAGGAAGGTAATATTCTTCCGTCATCTGGGGTTTTTTTTTCCATTATTTATATCTAGAAAATAATATTTTCATTGCTAGTTTTCCCTTGAAATTATTCCTCATAAAATTTCCTGAAGATCCTTTTGTGGTTGTTCATTGTCTATTTAAGGATTTTAGAATTTTAGAAATAAACAAGCTAGGTTCACTCTGTAACCTAACTCAGCTTTGGCATTGGAATGGATTTGTCCAATACATCATAAGAATGTCTAAGAAAAGCTTTCACGTGCACCAAGCAATAAAATTGTTTAAGCATATGCTGAAATTCCCATAGGAAACCCAAAGATGAAGAGAATAATGTCAGAACTTGATCTTAATTATTTGGACTTACTGAAAAAACTTGAACTAGACTGTCAGAATAGTTCACACAGTATAGAAAAGATCTGAAGTGAAGAAAAGGTGGTCAATAAACTACATCCAATGAGATTGTTTCATAGATCTCTATTAGGTAAATGCACGTATCAATACCCTAAAAAAATAGCACAAACACAGAGAAGTTGTAGCTGGCAGAAGAACTACTGAAGTCCTGTGAAGACACAGAAATTAGTTGGATTGCAGCCTATTTTTAGTGCCCTAAAATTGTATTTTCCCATTAAAAATCATCAAAACCACTGTTACTGGATTGTAAATCTGCAAGTCTGCTCCTTCTGTGCACAATTCAACTATTAGGTGGCATTGTTTTCACCTAACTTTACCTACAAAAAAGTTACACATCTCTTGTAAGATCACCTACAAGTACGGAACTAATGCAGTCAGTGAATTAGAATAGCGATCACAGCTGTCATAGAATACATTTGTGCCTACAGATAGTCAATTAGATATCATTGACGAGGAAGGGATCCTAGAAAATCAGATTGAGAACAAATAGGTATTCGATTGCTAAATTAAGTGACATAAATCCTGAATAAATATTTTACTATGATAATCTCCAAAACGTTTTGGTGATATATGTTTTTATAGATATAGATAGATATAGAGTGAACATGTGTGCATGCTCTTAAACAAAATGTTTCTACATGTTGGATTTAATATTACAGCAATGGTATCAGCAGAACCAATAAACCACTTCACATACGGCCCTTATAATGCAACAACTACCTCCAGGCAATTTGAAATAAAAAGTACTTAAATAGAAAAGTACATATCCTGATTTAATTTACACCATGTTGACTGACAAGAGGCCTTCCTCTTAAAAGAGATAAGTATGAGGCAAGTCCTGCAAATATACATTTCTTGAATGGGTAAGCATGTAATATGCAAAGGAAGAATAGTACTTGGTAAAACATACATTGATTTTGATTATGTGCATTTTGTGTAACGGGAGCTGACTGGTCATGGGTTATCACTAAGCCAGGTATCAGTAACCCAGACAATGGAGAGTGGTTTGCTGAATTCCTAAGAAGGAACTAGTTAGGACACGGGCATCTTATGCAGCAAGCTCTGGAGGGACTGCAAGGCCACATCAGAGGGTGCAATTAAATTAAGAAATGGGAAATAAATATTGATCTATTTTGGCTCATATATTGGGAGGTTTTTCTCTCCATATCTGTAATAAAAATAAGGAGTTTTCAAAATAAGCTAATAGTATATTTTTACAACAGAAACAGACAAAAATATCTGTATACATTTAAAAAGATAAAAGAACCCTTCTTGAGGACAGAAAGCAAGCTGAGGGTGGTTTGTTTTCAAAGAAAGCAAGTTCACAGCATATTCAGCTTTAAATAGTGCTGTTCCTAGAACATTGGTATCTAATTATGGACACCTACAGAAATGCAAACAATTCTAAACCAACCGTAAAACAATAAGAAAATTTATCAGAACTTCCAACATAATTATAAATTAAAATAAAGCATTTAATAGCATTTTCTTTAACACCTTTTTTTTTAACATAGGACAATTGTTTTGTCCTTTGCCAACTACTATGCAGAAATACACAAAAATCACTTAAAGGTCTCTACCAGTGCCCAAAATCTTCTCAGTAAAGAATCTCTATGTCAGAGTCTGTGTAGAGCAGATGTACATGTGCAGGTCCTAGAGATGAACAGGAACCAGCACTGGAATAAAACATTTCTTAATGTGCTGAGTTGCTATGAGTCCAGAAGTTGCACAACACAAGAAATTCCTAATTGCCATAGAAGATGGATACTTTGCTATCACTTGTTATAACAGACATGTAGAAAACAGCAACCCCACAGGAAATATTCTCTTTCAAAACGAAATGCTGGTGGATTCTTCTTCAACCCAATTCCCTCATAAAAGTTCTGCTGCTGTTTTCTATTATTCCTTTTTTTTTTTGTTTCTAGCATTAAAAAAAGGCAAAAAAAAACCCCCATAAAAAACGTCTCTAATATGTCAATGCTCTGATTCAAATATAATCATGAAGTCATATAAGATGTGCTAGCAAGAGAGCACAACAAGTTCATAAAGGGTGCTAGAGATAATGTCGGCCAATGTACCTCAACGATTTGTAAATTAGAAACAAAGGCTTATAAATTTTAAACAATGGAGATCTACAAACATGAAATACATGAATAGCAACATCTCACTAGTATCTAAACCAGAGCATTCAAATGCTAGTTGTTCAGTATTTATTTTAATTTTATTTTGATTCCAAAGAGGTGACCTGGAACACACAGGTAAAATCATTCAAATAAAAATGAAGAACAAATCTTGAGTCCAACCGGACTCTCAGATCGGTTTTATATACATTTAAATTCAACTGAATACAATAAGAAAGTGAATGAACACCCCTTATAACTACAATGGTTACTATTCACAATTGCTATTTTATTCCAGGACATAGCTATTTTTAAATTAGATCTGCAATCTGAGATTAGTACAACAATTAGGCCATACTGGGGACACTCCTTCTATCTGAAAATATTTGTTAGCTTATGTGAAACCCTAGTAGCCTGCTTTCTTGTTTCTAAATATTTGAAAGAGATTTAAAATTAAATGGAGAGTGTATTTCCTAATTTTGTTTATAGAACCCTCTTCAGCAATTAAAATGACTAATGACCAGACAAATTTCTATTTCTCTTACACCCTAGGTTAGGAATCATCAAAAGGAAGTTAGATTTTTCATATTATTATTTAAAAAAAAAAACAATTTAAATGTTAGAAACTGTGAGATATAGACCAATTTTTTCTGTGAAAACAAATTTCTCAGGAAAAAAAAGGCAAAAACTCTAACATCAAAGAAAAGGCTGATGTAGACTAATGAAAAAGTATTTCTTAATAGAAACTACAAAGAAAAGGAAGAGCAATATAATCTTCAGCGTGCATGACTGGAACATATAAACATCTACTGTAACGTGTTCTGGGGATGAGGACAGCAGAGAGAAGACATCTATTCTTGTCCCAGCATTGTTGCTCATGTCTCTGACCTTGTACACATCATGTCTCTTATATATGATTTAATTTCATTTTTCTATTCCAGACACTTCAATCTGCTTGGAAAATTATTCAATATGACATTCACTTAAATTAACTTAATAGGTAAAACTAATTATTTTGCCCAATCAGGGCTGCAAACTAATTTAATCAAAGCAATACTGTTCATCCATTTCAGAGAGTCTCATTCACGGCTCTAGAAACAGACACTGGATGTTAGTTTCCTTAAGAAAAGAAAAAGAAAATACACACTGCACCCAGATTTATTTTGACATGTGCATCTTTCAGCTATTTTAACAAAAGTATATATTGAAATCTCTCCCATATATAATAACTTGCACATGTAAATTCATGTCCTTCTAAAAAATCTCCACATTCTGAATGTATCAATCACTGCAAGTGTGGGAGTAAACACAAAGAGAATGATGTGGCCTAACATGGACTATTCCCAATATACTGTTTCAAAAGTAATCTGCCTATCAAAACTAGTTGATGTGAATTTATAAGCACAGCAAAAAGCCTAAAAACTTCAAGTGTCAGAAACTGCATTTGCAGTTTAATTTCTGAGTGAACGAAAAAGTATCTGGGCATTCAAGTGACAAATATAGTAAAGAGAACATTGAGAGCAGACACAGAGAGCGTATACACTCCTTCCAAAATGCAAAGAACATGACAAAATTTCCTAGTCTTATACCACAAGTTAGAAATCCCTACTCTAATTGCTACTGCTATGCCCAGAAAGCTGAGCGCACCTTATCTTATGAAAATTCACGGTCAGGTCATCTTCCTTATGCATTGAGTCAGAGAAAACTGCTATTGACTTAATGCACTACTGAAAGAATTTTATAATATGTCTTGTGTTCCCCTGCACTTATTTTTAGATGATTTAATCTCCGTATTAGGGATAGAGATGACCTGGTGTCAACAATGGAGTGTGCTCTCATCAAGTTGCAAATGATGAATTGGGGGGATCAGTCTATGTGATTCAGGGCAGGGCTGTCACTCAGAGGAACCCTATAAAAGTCAATGAGGACAAGTGGAAAGTCTTGCACCAGTTAAATAGGAATCAAAGGCAGTAAGATAGCAGAGGGACTGACTGTCTGGTAAGCAAGCATCCTTCAAGGGACCCAAGAGACCTTCGAGGATGGCAACCTGTCATCACTGTGCCTTGGCACACCTTGAATTTTGTGTCCGGTTCTGGGGTCTTCAATACCAGAAAGGCAGACACAAGTTGAAACAAGAGCTTCAAACTGGACATAAAGAAAAACTTATGCAATCATTTGTACAAGTACGATGATTTTCATTTACAAAGCAGATTTTACTCAAGGTCCTCTAAAATATTCCATGAACTTTAAAATGACAGCCTAACATAAAGAGCAAAGGAAAGTAGAACTCTGGATCCTTGTGATACAACAGAGATCTCCCACTTCCCAAGGAGGTATTGTGATCAATAAACTGTACACTAACTGGAATAGTTGGGTTTTCTTCTTTCAAAATGAAGCTGAACCATCACATAGCAAGCCACTGAAGATTGTGCTAAAAGGCAAGAAGCAAGGAGAGGAATCATTCTCTAATCTGGGGTCAGGAAAAGGCAATTCTGGATTCCAGCCTTTACACTAACAGGTTGGGTTCTGCATAATACACGGCCCTTACAGGAAGAAAACCACTCAAAAAATTGGAATCTAGCAATTTTTCCCACCTTGTCTCAGTCACTTTTAAATTACACTAAATTACTAGTTTGAAATGCTAAGAAAGCAGTGTCTTCCAAAATTAGAAATAACATTCAGAAAAGTCAGCTGTATTGGGAGAGAGGAAGGAGGGAGGAAGACTTCTTATACAGGTATATTCTTCTTATAGAGTGTATTAGCTACTTTCCCCTTTTTAAAAAGCTATATATCAACCCATAATTTAATAAAAATTGCATGATAAAGAGAAAAAAAAATATCTGTTATCTTATTAACATTATTACACCATGCTTGGGTTTTTCAGATTTTAACTGCATTCCTGTTGGAAAAAAAAACCAAACCAAAACAAACCCACCAAAACAAACAAACAAAAAACCAACAAAATACCACAAACCAAACCAAACCACAAAAAAAAAAAAACAAAACAAAAAACCAACCCAAACCAAACAAAAACAAACCACACCACAGAAAAAGACAAGAAGAAAGCTCAGACTCCAGTTTTCTGGCAGGGCTTTAAAGCTAACTGGTTTATTTTAGATATCTTATCCCACCTTTACTGGTACAAAGGAAAGAATGTCTCTATCAGCTTCTGTTACTAATTAATGCAGACCTCACTCAGAATTCTGTACGATTATCAAATATATCACTTGATAATTACCATAAGCTCATTTGGCAACCCTATAATGATCCTAGCTTTGTGATCACACGAGGGAACCTTGCTCTCTTATTTTATTAAAGAAGCTTCACACAGTTCTAGCATAGAACTCTGTTGGAAAAACAGAACTTCACTAATTAATAGTTTAGTCCCATCCCGAATTAAGTCTTCCTTACACAGCTCCAGTGGCACAAAATAAAGGTGAGGATGTCTTTACTAAAAGCAGAAAATTCTATTAACATGAATTTCCCTGTTGCAGAGGTCACGTGCGGGCAGGGATGCCAGAAGTGAAAGGGAATAGAGCTAGATCACATACTCGTCAAATTAATCTCCAGTCAGCAGCTACAGCTCATAGAAAAACATTCCTGGCTCTGTGAATTAAACTGTCTTCCCTACAGATTTCTGAAATGCTTGGGCCAAAAGTTGAAGAATTGTAATACTGATGCTCTCCCTCCTTTCCTCAATTGCATTAGTTTCTCAAGATTTTCCATAATCACATTAGAAAATATATTCACATTTTTTCAGGAAAATATTTATATGCCTTTTTTTTTTTTTAATTATTGTTATACTAATCCTTGTGGTTTTTAGTGATCGCTCATCTAGGACTGATGCCTTGTTATTACAGACTGGGTGATGAAAAGCTTCAGAGAAGCTTTAACCAGTCAGGTTAAGGACAGGTCAAGTCAAGAAGGACTTGAGGATAATGGTAGATGAAAAATTAGATATGAGCCAGCAATGTGCACCTACAACCTAGAAAGCCAATTGTACCCTGGGCTGCATCACAAGTGCAGCCATCAGGTTGAGGGAGATGATTCTACTCCACTCTTATGAGGCCCCACCTGGAGTACTGCATCCAGCTCCGGGGTCCCCAGCACAGCAAAGACATGGACCTGTTGCAGCGGGTGCAGAGAAGGGCCGCAAAAATGGTCAGAGGGATGGAACACCTCTCCTATGAAGAAAGACTGAGAGAGTTGGAGTTGGTCAGCCCGAAGAAAAGAAGGCTCCGGAGAGACCTTATTGTGGCCTTTCAATACTTAGAGGGGACTTATAAGAAAGATTGAGAGAGACATTTTACTAGGGCCTGTAGTCATAGAACAAAGAGTAATGGTTTAAAATGGAAAGAGAGTAGATTTAGATTGGCTATAAGGAAGAATACTTTTTTTTTTTTGCGATAAGGATGGTGAGATGCTGCACCAGGTTGACCAGAAACGTTATGGATGTGTAAATACATACACATCAGTGTATGTATTCAACGTCAGGTTGGATGGGGCTCTGAGCAACCTAGTGCAAGATGTCCCTGCACACAGTATGGGGAGTGCACTAGGTGATCTTTAAAGGTCCCTTCCAACCCAAATTATTCTATGAATCTGTGATTCTATAATTTTTAAATATCAATGACAAAAGCTGTTGGAGTTTTTCAGAGGGCAGACAGCAGTTATCTCTTTGCTTGTTTTTAATAAGCCAAAGCAGGTAAATCAAATATGGCTATGCAAACATTTACATTACGAAAACCATATACTTTGGTTTGGTTGTGACAGGTGAAACCAATGTAAAAGAATTTCTTTGGAACATCAGTAATTATTTGCAAAAAATTTTCACTATTCTCCCCTACGTCCTTTCCATTTTTAAGTAAATATTACTTGTGCTTCCCAGGGGCATTTCTTGAATGTGAACAGCTACAAGTTATTCCTCTCTTCTCATACACTCATATATCACCAAGCTGCTGGAAACATTCAATGACCTGAAAAAAAGACAGTCCTGACATTTTAGTGCAGGAGCCCTTTTTTTCTAGATATAAGGCTACCCTTCCACTCGAATGCACATGTTATTGCCTCACTGGTTATACTAATGGTATTCCCTTGGGTGTTGTTTTTCAAAACCCTCCTGTTTCTGAAAGAAGTTTGTTTCATCAAAGAAAAAAAATCACTACAACTGTCTGGAATACAAGAATTTCATTTTCCAAACTGTCTCAGGGTTGAGTTTTCTTTTTTTGTGTCCTTTGGCAGCAGGAGACCTTTCAAAATACTTTGGGAGAGAAACAGATTGCACTATGGGTTAAAGCACTGGTATGGGTTAAAGCACTGGCATGGCTATAGGAAGATATGATTTAATTCCTTGCTCAAAATGAAGTAGAGAACAGACCTGAACTGGGTTTGTGAACTTCTTCACTTTGATCATCAAGAACCAGAGTAAAAACTCATGGGACTTTGCTTTATATATTCCCATCTCTGCACACCATAAACTTACTTTATGATACGGCTCATTAGGTAATCCTATTCCAACTACAAGACATTATTGAGCAAAATACAGTAGAAAATACTTTCAACAACTACTTCTCCATTCACATAAAATAGAGAGAAGAAGCTAACTTGAGTTTTTTTTCCATATTTGTGCTTATTCTCTAGTACTCTAGTACTGCAGAAAAAAATGGGTTTTTTTTCCGTATTACACCAATACAATTGTGAACATAGAAGTTCTGCTGAGCACGATTCAGTCCTTGATATAATTCCTTTTTTTGATAATAATCTTTCTTCAATTTTCTCTATCAACTTAAGTAATTTGCCACTGTCCTTAGCTCATAAATCATAACAGCTTACATAATTAACTCGTGTAATTACCTCTGCACAATTAGCACCAGCTGTCTACCTAATTCATAAAACTGAAATTCTTTTTATAGTACATATAGATATTTGAATTTTAATTGAAAAATATAACTTTCACCTATCCACACTGAGTTTCAGTACTTTAACCCAGTCTTTTTGTACTCCTTCCAGTTCCCTTCAGTGTTTGCAAACACCTGCTGGTTAGAAGAATTAATAAATAAGCAGACTATTCTCTCTAATGTATAAATTATTAGCTAGGATGTTAAAAAATGCCAGCGACACACCTATCTTTTGGATGCAAAGTACATAAATAACTTGGGCGACACTGATTAGAGCCAGTATATTTTAATCCAATCTAGCTTGGGGACAGCTAGCTGCTCTGCTTCGCGTTTCTGCTGCCAAATACAAATTCCCGAACAAATTTGCAAATTTCTATTCTGTCCACATGATATACCTTTAGGATGTAATTTAGTGATAGCAACACTGTTACTGTTAATTTATATTCTTCTTATCAGTCTTCAAACCATGGGAAGAGGCTTATATCCTAGCCAATGTGAATGAATATTATATAAGGTACTTTTAATGTTCTTCAGAAAGTATTTTAATGTTCTTCAGGAAGTATTTTAAAGTTCTTCAGCAAGTATTAATTCTCTGTGGAATTTCCTACTACTTGTTCTGTTAACAAAAAGAAGGAAAAAAAATAAATAAAACCCCATCACACTTATTTTCCTCTTACAAATCTTCCTGAAAAAATATATTTTATACAGTAGACATACAAGCCTGTATGTCATTTTCACATTTTTCATCTTCTACAATTGAAACAAGCCTCAATATCAGTTAAGTTATTAAAATGTCTCTCCTAATATATTTTGCTTCTAATTTGTAATAAATTAGGAGCAAAAAATTTTAAACTCTCCTTGCGTGACAAAGTTCTACTGTGAACTGCAACTGAACTACTGTGATGCTATTTAGAAGGCAAATAAGAATTCCAGCTTTTTATAACTCCATCATATAAGGAGTTACATGGTTGACAGGAAAAAGTGATCATGTTAATACTTCACTCATGAAAGAGAGCAGATTTATATTCCTCAAGTTTCCTATGGATTCACTTGGAATGCCAGTTAGTGCCATTTACGGTGATGCTGCACTGTGGTGTGAACGCTTGTCAACTGGTAACAGCACTGGGAGCAAAACCATCTCATGAAACTGGCAGTATAAAGAGCAACATTAATTACAACATACCCTCTCTGTCTCTGTGCTGTTACAATTGCAAAAACTCTCTTTTAAGAACTGAATAAACCCCTTCCTGAATATGTTTCTAGTATCTTGTTAGGAATTTTGATAATTCCAGCTTTTGCCAACCTAGAAAAGCTTAAGCAGGTGTTTAATTGGAGTAATTATACAATGGGTTACTATCACTTTGAGAAAATAGCCTTCAACAAAACCACTGGCTTAATCTGACTCCTAAAAAATCTGCTCAATGCCTTTAATGCAAGTAAAACACAATAGTCAAATATTAAGATATTTCCTTCTGTTTCTAATGCACCACTGTTCTTCTACTTGCACAAAAGGTCTTGCTCCCAGTCAAGCACAACTGCCAAAGACAGTATGAAATACACAGATTCTCATTGTGTCAGTTTTTTAGGTTACACCAAGAGAGTTAGGCTGTACCATTTCAAAAATTTTAGTTTATGATTAGTGTTAAGCATGTGTTTTCTGTCATCTATTTCTTCATTATGGATAAGAATAAGCTGATGACTATACTAAGATGGATAGATGAACAAGAATTCTTCCCCACCTAATGGCATAATTTTAGAAGGATGACTACCTTATGTAGCTTTGACACCAGGCTATGAACTGGTGGGTACAGCATTGTCTTGGTGAGTTAAGAAATGCGGCTTTGAAGTACACCTTAGGCTCAGAAGATAAGTGAATGAAGTCTTCTTCCTTCATGGGTGAATACTTTAACATCTAGAATAGCGTATCAGAAGGTGGGCTGCAACACTAGTGTGGTTGGGTTTGAAAGGAGAAGAACGAGCCATTTTTTTTAATCTTGAAGGAGGACTTAGATTAACTCCAATCAAACTTGCTATTAACCACCATATGAGGTAAACTCCCCTCTGTGGGCTCAGATTTGAGCATATAAATTCCAGAAAGAGACAGAATTTCAGAATGTCCACTTCCTTTGACATCCCTCCCTCTTGCCATCTTATAAATCTCTTATCTCAACTAAAAATAATCAGAAAGCTAAAGTATACCTGATAATCAGTAAATACACATTAAGTGGAAGTGACCTCAAAGCAGACAGAAATGTTAACTTTCAGTGCTGTATCCAATGGTCTCAGCAACAACTGAGCAGTAATTGAGGATGAAGTAATTTTTTTAATTCAATAACTTTAATGTATTTATCATAGTTAATAAGTTATTGCTAGTTAATAAGTTATTACTAGTGCAACCCCCCTACTGACATCAGTTGTTTTCCTTGTTAATTAAAACAGTAAATGTCCCTAATGCCATAAGTGCATTTTCCTGGTTTTCCCCAATTTTACCAATTTGTAATTCAGGGAAAAAATGTGTTACTTTCATAAGAACAAGAAAAGTTGTTACCATGTGCAATTTGATTTAAGTATATGAAGCCTTCAAGAAAAGATGCTAGCAATCTACATGAATTATGAGAAATAAAAAATAAAAAACACTTCATTAATTCATTCCAAAACTGAATACAGAATTAATAGTCAAGCTTACAAATGCATAACATGCATGATGTGAGATATGTAGAGTAGCTAGCTATGTATTATTATCACAAAATTAAGTTTTGTGGTACTTAAATGGTATCAAAAGTAAACTACTGGTATTATATATTATGTAGGAGAAAATCAACAAAGAGGTTTCCATTTCCATACTTAGAGTTATCAGTATTAACCAATCAGAAATGAAGCCTCTTTGTCTTAAGTATTGGTCAGCAGATTCTCAAAATCTAAAAAAAAAAAAAACCCCAAGAAAAACACACACATCTGTTATTGAATCAGAACCAAAAGTTAGCATATTTGTACTCATCTCCAGGTACTAAATATTTTGAGAGCTGTACAATAAAAAAATTAGCAAAAATCTTTTTAGCATCAAGCTATCTCCTATTTAGCTAATAGTCTCTATTTCTCCCAGTTCTTGAGTAGAATAAACAATAAATTTAAAGCTTGTCTGACTCATTCAAGGAAGATATTTCATTTAACCACATGAGGGCACAGCACACTAGAGTAATTCTATTCTCTAAAGAGAGTTCTACTAGAACATGCTACTTGTAAAATCCCTGGGTTTAGTGAACTTTGAGCTGTATTATTGGATTTCTATAAGACTTGTCACTATAAACAGCACATACTTTACGAAGTTAAATTCTTGGTTGATATTTAACATACCATTTTCTCGATACTTCTTTTTGTTTTAAAAATCTGTTAACAGTATTAACTGCAACATTATTTAGGATTTAGTTCTTAAAGAAAACCAACCACAAAGCAGGCAACAGTTGTATTGGCTAAGAGGAAAAAAAAAAGGGGGGGGGAGGAGGGGGAAGAGAAGGGAGTACAGCACATCCAGCCCTTTGAAAACACAAAGAAAAAAGTAAAAATAGGTGCAGTTGGCTGAGACAGAATAGAGCTGTACACTACAACAACCAGTGTTTTCTGGTTAAAATTGAAGTTCTCCTCCTCTGCATTTTCATCATAACTTCCCATCCTTGAGACAG
>JAHREE010000130.1:1885437-1909874 GCA_033628505.1 Tringa tobata | reverse complement strand
CTGGCTCCAGTTTCCCACTCTGGATGTATGTATTATACTCCCTTTTGGCGAATATGATCATTGTCAATGATTTTACCATTTCCAGACCAATATTACTCAAAAAAGCATTATTTTGCCAATATCCTACAGCCCTTTTGTTACAGAGACCCAGTGTTCCTATCTCTTGAATTGCAGACATGAAATTTATGAAGGGGAGAAGAAGGAGAAAAGGCTGCCCAACAAGAATGTGGAGGTGGCTGGTTTTGCTTTTACTGACAATTTGCACATTTTCTGAAACATTGCCAAGTGATTTCTGCACCTCCCTGCTGCAGAAATCTCAAAATGAACAATAAGCAGGAACAATCCAAAAGCTCACAGGGCCTTTTCCTAACTTCTTTGTTTTTCACCCATACTTAAAAAAATAATAATTTCACTCTCCTATATCAAATTATAACAAATCTCTGCTTTAAGTAATGCAGATCTTAAACTAGTGTCTTTTGCATAACTTGGTATGAACAATGTAATGCTTGTGAAGTATACTCATTCTGGATTATTTGATAAACCTTGGACAAAAAAAATGTCTTATAATTGTATCTCACAGCTGAGCAACCATTCCAGGAAAAAAACCAAAAAAACCACCAAAAAGCAAACCAAAAAACAAACACACACACACTCCCCAACTAGTAAAAGCGTATGGAACAAACACCAATGATTCTCAGTAAATTTATTTCAAAGCATATTGGTATAACATCATTGTAGTACCGCAGCACCTCAAAACAGACCTCACAAAACAGCAATCTCTCTTTTGAGCTCCAAACATTTCAAATTGCCAATGGCATTCTCCAAACACTTAGTTTTTTGTTCTTTTTTTTTTTTTTTCAAGAAGCAGAAAACTGTTCATCTGTGTCATCTAGTAATGTTTTCTTTCTGTCCAGCCACTTAAGAAGCAAGATAAAGTCAGGTCAGATTTTCATTAAACTAGACTATGATATTTTTTTTTATACAAATCTGGTATGAGAATCAGGGAAAAATTATTGTTATCCTACCAAAATTTACCTTTGGAGACTGAGTCTTAAAGTTGTTTCTTTGTTCTGGATGAAGCGGTCAGAATAAGTAACACAAGACTGTTCTGTGAGCACCTGTTCTATGAACTTATTAGTCTCCATTGTGTTTTGTTTTCCCAGCTCCACAACACTTGCTTCCCAGTACACACAATCTACATCCCACCAGCTGCAGAAGGGCTGACTGGGTAACTACCGCTTGCATGGGAACTGATCAACTGCTCTACGTTGCCCCATCTGGAACGACTTGTAAAAACAAAGCGTATGTTAAATGAAGAAATATGATATGGCAAATAGAAATACCTGATAAATAATGAACTATTATATGCACTTCATCTCTAGCTAGATCCAATTTTAGAACATAAACTGAGGAATAGAACATTATAAAAAAATCTTACCTGTGGGGGAAAAAAAAAAACCCAAAATATATTTTCCAAATTAATTTAGAACCAGAACTAAACAATCTAATGAAGTAAAACTTTTGGTTTTTTTTTTCCTTTTTGAGAGGGTTTGGTTGGTTGGTTGGTTGCGGGGGGGGAGGGTGACAATGAGAGAGAGCCTCTAAAAGGCCTCCTATAAAAGGAAAAATATTTGTGTAATGTGTGACTCTCGCCATAAAAGTGTTTGACTATTCAGGTCTAAGATGGTTAAACAGATCAATTTGGTCAACAGAACATGTTGACTTGATCAATATAGAAAGTGTCATGTAAAATTCTACTATTTGTTCATATATGCGCTTTATATCAAGGTAGAATCTTTACTAAACTCAAACCCTATCAAACAGATCTCTACTGTCACAGACTCATTTGAAATATATACATTATTTTTAAAAAGTGTGTCAAGAATAAAACTCAGTGAAAAAGTCTCTGATCATGTTATTCATGTAAAGTTCTTTGGTATCTTGTATGAGATTTACTAAGTTAAGACCTTAGTAAATAAATTTACAAGGACAAGCAACATCATAAAAATCTCATGAAAAGTAAAAATGAGTTATGCAGCAGTATAAAATGTAGTTATAAATGTTAATAACGGCTTTATGAATATCAAGTAGCCTACATACTCTCAGTGGACAAAAATGGAGTTTAATGAATCCAGCATAAGGCACTTTTTGATGAAACAATTAGTTGTTTGATAGTTCCACCTTACATAGATGGAAATGCAGGAACTCAGCACAAGCTTCCCTGATGGACTTTTGTGAAATTAGACGCTGATTACACATATTCATTTCCTGGCTAAATAAGCTTCTTGCAGAAGCTACCACACTGAAAAATATATCATCACATATAGAGAATGCATGGTGACAGTATCACATACCTACACAGGTAAGTATATAACCTCAAAGTATACATCATGTAAACTTGCAGCAACCACTGACAAGGAAATCAATGAAGATAATGTCCTATGCAGTATTAGGGAGTGCAACAGAGAAAAGGGATATCATAAAAAAAGGACATATTATGTTCAAGTATACATCTTCTTAATATGTGGCCTTTGAAACCTCAGCTTTCTGATGCCCATGGCAGTGAAAGACGTATACCTCAGAAGAGCAGCTGACTCACTGCAACAGAGTTGACTCAAAAAGTATACATTACCTAGATATTTGCCAGCAGTTCAATGGAAAATTTGTAATTAAATTTGCAGTTCAGACTGCCAAATATACAGAACATTTGTAATATGTTTGGATTTCCAATGAATGAATGAGAGTTCTTTAAATGAGACTTATGAAACTCAATATATAACCAGCTGATGAATTCAGATCCAACAGTCTATTAATCTAAAATAATTTTCTCGAAAACAGGAAATCCTAAACCAAAAAAATGCAATCCTGCTGATCCCTGTACTTTTCTGCAATAAAAACACACTAGCCCAAAAGCTGTGTCAGAGCAAAGAGTAAAGAAGTACTTAGGAACTACGTGTTACCACGGGAGCTTTAAGGAACTACTGACATACCAACTGTAAAAGCAAGGACCTACCAAGAGTTTGGAAGAGAAGAGACAGACCACCACAGATTGTGGCCTGAAGAAAGGCACAAGAATTTCTGGGTTAAAAGGAGCAGCAATTTTTTTAATGCAATGATTTTTAAAAGAATCTAGATCTATTTTAAAAATATCTAGTACACAGATACTATAAACAGGAAGAACAGGGACGAAGGAAAAAAGAAAAGAAATTATCATTGGACATAGATTGATAATGTAATAACTAGAAGTTTTTTGGCCAAGGGAAATATTTGAAGAAGTAGACAGAAAAGGACTGGTCAAATGGGAGTAGTAAGACAATCCTGCATAAAATTACTATAGGAAGCTAAAAACCAAAATCAAACTTCTAAAACTATCAATTCCAAAGTTCTAAAAATGCTTCTCTTTACTAAATTTCCTCTTCATAAAGAATAAGAGTTTAAATATTTTCAGGAGTTTTCCTTCCAGTTCAAAAGTATTTAATTACATTCTCTTGACATGCTATTCATAAATTTTCTTGGTATTTTGGAACAGAACAATGCTGGGGGAAAAACCAAGCAACTGTAAAAGCAAAGGATTGGAGGGGAGGCCAGGAGATGAGAGGACTACATTATATAAAGAGCCTTTAGGTTTCCTGTCATGGTTTAACATTTGGTATCAAGTCCAGTGGAAGGCACAAGCTGCAGGTCAGCAGAAGCGGCAGCAGATAATTATTTCAAAACAAGGTTTTGTCCTTCACAGCAGCTCTGTAGTTGCACCTGATTCTAACATGGGATGGAGAACTACTCTCTGTAAAATGACTTCTCTGATATCAGAATACAGACTTCTGAGAAGCACCAAATTTTTTGCATGTTCTAAATCACTTTAGCAAGCAAAATGTTTCTTCAGAACTGAGATTTAAAGAGAAAATACTACCCAAAAATGAAAGGGTCTGATTGTTTTTCTAAGGATGCTCAAAAACATTGTGGATATGACCACTGGCTATTTTAGTGGCCTTTCTTCATATTGCTTTATATTGGCTGAGTCCATAACCTTAACTGGATGTGACTGCAGTACGAACCTACTGAACACTAAGACAACTCAACACTATGTATGCAACATTTTAAAACAGAAGTAAAAGGCAGAGCATCAGAGAAAAAGTGTACTCCAGATAAAAGTGTCAGTGCTGCAGTTGTTGAAGTCCTCGGTCTCAAGTAGCAGAGGGATTACAGTGAATTAGGAATTAATGGAGTAATGGATTAACAGCTACATGTGAACAGTGCATTAGCATGTACCTTCTTCAACTGATGATTTTTAGATGCACAAGACCAAAAAGCTCTTGACCAGCACTCAGGGTCATGACATTCATAGAAACTTGCACTTTGATTCCTCACAGGAGTAGTGATCCCATTTCCAAAAGAGTTAAGCACCAAATTATTGCTTACTTAATAGGACTTCTATGGGCATCAGCTCACAAGATCATTGACAGAGACATCTGCAGATCCGATCATAGCTCTCCTGTTACAGTCAGTGGTGGCTTATATCTCCCGAAACAAAGAAACTGGACTCAATAGCCAATGTGATTATTAAGTGGTATTCTTTAATGCAGTGCTGGGGACATTTCCTAAGGTTAGTTAAGTAAGTACAATTTGTGAGACTCTACTATCACTAGCCCCCCCTATCACTACTTCCCCAGAGAGAAAAATATCAGTCGTTCCTCCCTTCTCAGCAGACTTGGAGGAAAGGTTGCAGAGAGAACAACTCTGATGGACGCATCCCGCTTCAAGGCAAATCAGCATTAGGAGTATCACTGTTAATGAATAGGGAAGCTTCATATAAGCGTCTTAATTTATTTTGACTTAGTTTCTAACATAATTGTTTTAGAATTTCTCTGCGGACAGAAGTATGTATAAAAACACATTCCAACTATTTGATTATACACAAAACTCTCACTACTCCAATACTAACTAATAATCTTGGCTTCCTATCTCATTTCCATGAGAGATGTAAAATAAATGGTCTATAGATGTTTAATGTCCTTGCTGGCTCCTTCAGCCTAAAGGGCTATTGCTGGGTTGTGAAAAAAACAAAACAAACAACCACAAAACAAAACCAAAAAAAACCCAACAAAAAAACAGTTGCAAAACAAAGAAAAGAAAGAAAATGAAAAAAAAACCCAAACGAAAACCCCCACAAAAACCACAACCACAAAATGCAAAATCCCTCACATTAATTGAGGATACTCTCTAAGTCTAAAGATAAAACTGCAGGGCCAATCACTTGAAAAGAGAACACAATTGTGGAACTTGATTATACCAATTTTACTCTTGAACATTTTTAGTTCAATGAAAAAGGCTGAGAAGTGTGAAGAGCATATGCATTACTAAGCTCTCATTAAAGATGTATAAAATATTATGCAGTGACTATTACATTGAGCTCAAAATTCCAGTCTTCAATTTCAAACTGCTTAGTAACTTTTGTTCAGTAAAATTTAAACACCCGCAAAAGCTCTTGGATGATGATTGTAATAATAATTTACACTCTTGTAGTTCTACTGCAAGAAGGAAGTCAATTTTTATAGGAGACTAAAGACCCTACACACCAATGCAACTGTTGCAATTTTGTTAGTGTCACAAAGAACCAACCTGTCCGGGTTTCAAATGGGATGGAGTTAACTTTCTTGTTAGCAGCTGGTGTACTGCTAGTTTTTGGATTTGGAATTAAAATAGTATTGGTAAAACACTGATGGTTTTGGGCGTTGCTAAGCAGTCAAAGTCTTTTCTGCTTCTCATGCTGCCACACCAGAGAGTAGGCTGGGAGTCACAAGAAGCCGGGAGGAGACACAAATGAGACAGCTGACCCCAACTGATCATAGGGATATTCCATACCATATGACATCATGCTCAGTATATAAAGCTAGAAAAGTATATAAAGGAAGTAGGGGGACGTCTGGAGTTATGGCATTTGTCTTTCCAAGTAACTGTCATGTGTGATGGAGCCCTGCTTTCCTGGAGATGGCTGAACACCTGCCTGCTGATGGGAAGCAGTGAATGAATTCCTTGTTTTGCTTTGCTTGTGTGGATGGCTTTTGCTTTACTTAATAAACTGTCTTTATCTCAACCCATTATTTTTCTCACTTTTATTCTTCTGATTCTCTCCTGAATCCCACTGAGTAAAGAGTGGGCAAGAAGCTGCGTGGTCCTAGTTGTTGGCTGGGATTAAACTATGACACCACCCCTACTTTGTATTTAACAAAAACCTCTCGCTACTTTCTACATAATATTCAAAACAACCTAAAACATAAACAAAGAGAAGCACTCACAATATGCCCTTTGAGAGAAAAAGAAATAGCTTTAAGCTGCATCGGTCCATTCTATATATTATACTACTGATATGTATCTACCAACAAAGTTGATAGGCACTAATGGGAATACATACAACTTCAACCATTTTGCCCAAAGAATATGTAATATTTGTGTAACAGGGTATATTAATAACAAAAATATGTGGCCTCCCATGTCAACAGTCACACATACCTCAAAACCAGGTCTGGCCTTTTCAATTTCAAGTAATGGTCAAAACTAACAATGGCTGAGGAATGATGATAAAGTACATTTGATAAAGTGCTGAGGTACCTAAATTTTACCTTGATTGCAAACAGAAGACCAAATTTTTCACTCTCAGTGATATGGCACTGCAGCTTTCTACCTAGCTTTTCTGCACATGATAAACTCAAGAAAACCTGACATAGGTAAGCAAGAAACACAGGAAAGTCCCTAATAGAGGGGCCAAAAGCCTCTAGCAGCAAGATACCAACCAACATATGAAAATAGAAAATAACATTCCTACATCCTTCTTATTTGCCGAAGCAAGCTAGCAAGGAAGTAGAAACTTCTGTCTCCAGATATGTCTGCCTCATGGGGAAGCAGACAGATGTAGCTCACAGTCTAGACTTCCTTGTTCTGGGTCCAAACATACACACAATTAAATTATCTTTCCTGAATTCTTGATATATGCAATAATGCAATTAAAAATATGCTCTGGATGAGAAGGCATGTCTGTAGTGTCATTCAGTTCTGGTTGGAAATAAATGACGTAATCTAGATGACCAAGCAAGCTAGAATGCTGTTGAATTCCAAAATTCCCAAATAAAGATATCTGTTTGACAGTTAATTTATTCTTCACATAAGTAGCTCATAAAGAAAACCTTGTTTTACAGGGCATGGATCACATCATAAAATTAACTAAATTATCATAATCACTACTACACCAAAAATACACCTGTGTGTTTTCGGTTACTGTAACAAGTATTTTAGTTATGTCAGGCAGGAACTTCTCAAATAAATTCCATTTCTTTTTCCATAAAGGACAAAAATACTACACTTTTTTTTTTTTTAAATCCAATTGTCATTCAATCCAATTGTCATTCCAATTGTCAATAGTATCACATTTCACATATGTGAAAACAATGAGTCCCTCAGTTTAAAAAGAAATAAAAAAATGTAAATACAGGTTCATGGAAGCATTCAAAGATCTCTTATACGATGGAACACATGAAGGAAGCAGATTAAAAGAATATGGACTGAGTTGAAGACAGGAAGAAAAAAAATAATTTCTATAAACACACATATATATGTGTGTGTATATATATGCAGTGCCTCATACATTCATTTTCTTCAAGTTTTTTGAACCAATTGCTTCTTTAGAAAAGTGAAAAATCCATGTGGCAATTAAAATATTTCAAGCAGAGTAGTAAAAGCTTAGTCGTTCTGCACTACAGAGCACAGATATGTGTAATTCGTTGGGAAAAATTGAATAGTTTAATACGTAACCCCTGGAAACAACTCAATATTCAATAGCCATTCAGTACACTGGATTCATTATGCTTCCATATGAATACCTTCTAATAAAAGACCTTACTATTAGCATAAGCAGATACAATACATTTTCATGTATGATTCATTACTATAGAGCAAAATGAAATGAATCAGGAAAATTAATTCCTGTTGCAAATCTCACTTCTCCACAATCCTTCTCTGAAAACTTACAGTTTAACCATTTGTATAAGCAGATATGGTTTTTGAGTGAGAGAGTGCACATCTTATAATATGATCCTTACAAGCATGGGGCTAGCTTGCGACTTCAAAATTTGAAAGGTCAGTATATCATCGTATACCCTAAGGATCATGAACAAACTTTGAATGGTTGATTGACTCCCAATCTTATTGCTGCTTTGAGAAGGGAATTACACTAGACCTGGACTTAGTGCAACAAGCATTCCCTGGTAAGTCAGGGAAAGTACATGCCCAGGTCTGTAAGGAAGAGTCAAGGATTCATCTGTTCCCCACTCCTTCCATCCCAAAAACATGCTGACAGGCAAGATAAAGTCTGGGGGGAAAAAGCAAATGGAAAAATGGAACAGGGACTGAAAATGCCATATGTTGTCAAAAGTTTTCAAGGTGGGGCAAAAGGTGGAAAAATCTTCAAATGTTGGATCATATGATACAGGATAAGCAAAGTGGTCATAGGAGTCACAGAGGCCACATGAAAGCTGTGTAAGATCCCTGGTCAACAACCAAGTCTCCTTGGCTGTATGACAGAGCAAGGGGCTACGTGAGGCTGCTGCCAAGCAATGGGCAAATAGGAGACACCAACCTGGCTTGGGTGCAGAGCAGAGTACTGCCACAGCTCTTCTTCTCCAGGATCCACCAGGTCAGGTTCATCCCAGAGCAAGGGACGAAGCACAGGACATTGCTAAGCCACACCTACCAACCATCAGTATTGTGGCAGGTGATTTGGAAAGGAGAGCAGATTGAGCGCAATCTGAAGAGTCATGGCTGCAGTAACTTTTAGAAGATGAGGAATTATTTTTGCTTTCTACACTAACAGTTTATTAAGCTAAAATTAAGCTCTATTTCTTGTTTTGAAAGGATATGTATAATCAATTCAATCTATTTTCATCTTTTAAACTAATTTCGAAGAAAAATACTAACACAAAACAAGGTGTCAGGGCTACTTTGTTATGATTATGCTTTTTTGCTAAATACCCTTTTATTTATCAGCTAGTTATTGGCAAAGAGTGAACATCTGAGCAACTAGTTCCTTGTTTCACACACACCCAACAAACTAAATGAGAATGAAAATTCTACTTCTGGCTTCACTTAGGATTTTAAAAAGACTTATTCTAAAAAACGGCTATCCATAAAAAGGAAAATTTCTACTTAGCAGACCAATATTGCTTGTGTATTTTTCAAAGGTCTTCTGCACAATACTGAACACTTTTTTATTGAATATACTAAGCATGAGTTGCATATGCTAAAAAACCCCATTATACAACCGAAAAAGGTTTGAGAAGTGCCATCAATGAGTACTGAGCAACTACAGTAGTACATAGAATTATTCTAAATAAGAGAGGAATTTCTTACATCATAATCATCCCATTGAAAGAGGTAAGTAGAAGAGGACATTTCTTCACAATCTGAGCATTTGGTGATCAGATACATAATATACAAGAACACCAAGTACTTATGAAGTTGTGGAAAGAGATACTAAAAATTAATTAACCAAACAGGAAACTTAATATGGTAATTTAGAACACATGTTTAAGATAAAACTGCAATATATTTCTATATATTTTTGGCTGAAATCGAATGGCTTTTTTGCACACCCAATGGAATGAATATTCCAAGGAAAGGAACATAAGAATAAATAAATAAATAAATCCATATATCCATACCCTGAATTCTTTGAACTGCAAATAAATCAGTCAATCTTCAAATATATGTATTGAAGGGAAATGGAACAAAAAATTGCCATTGCTTTTCAGAACATGGATCTATTCTAATTAGGTTAATTAACACCTCAAAGCAAAACCTTGTAATCAGTGTATTCTTTCTGTAATCAGGCTTATTTTGTAACCTTTCTAACTTTTGTGGATTGATGACATACAGGAAATTATGGTATTAAAAATAAGAAAGGAAATAAGATTTTTTACATCATTCTCAAGAATGAAGCTAAGATGGATTATAAACCTTAGTATCCAAATTGCTTCTGAAGTCATTATCAGCATACATGTTTAATCACATAGGTTGTGTATCTATTTTCTTTTTTTCTGACCTATGACATAAAACAAACAATCCTGTTCCTGCTTCCTCCTTAATTCATAAGTGAGAAGCCCCTTTATTGCACAGTTTTTTGTTCTTCCAGTAATTCTTTTCCCAGTTTTATAAATACTGGCAGACTTAAAGCATGTCCTTCAAAAATATATCCATTTTTTAATCAAAGATTCTAGTAGCACTGAGTTGCTTGCCACTATAGGGGAACTATTCCAACAGGAAATATTTATAGTTTATATTTATTTATAGTTTCAGTTTCCAGCCAGAGGATTTTTTCAGACAAAAAACTTTTTGCACATACAGAAATGTGTATTGGTTGAGATCATAATACCTCTTAAGTTACTACTCCTGTAAGTACTTCAAAATTCTTACTATCATTTTAATTATGGGATGTTTTAGTTTCAGAGTGTGAATCCCATATTAGAATCTAGTTTAAATTAATTCTAGAATATTATTTACGCAATAAGTGCTATCAGAAATAGTCTTAAAATCTATATTGGTTGCTAATTTACAAGAATTTATTTTCATTAATAAGCCTGCATATAAATGAAATACAATCAAAGTCTTTAATCTGCCATTAAAAGATAAAACTTGAATTATTCACATAGTTCTTCTCTGATATCCTTCCAATTTGTCAAGATCTTTTTTGAGAATAGGGAATCCTTCCAATAATCGTATCGTTAATACAATCTTACAGCAATAATATTGCCTCCCTAAATTTACTTTATACCCAACCAGCTGATCCACTTAAGGATATTAATTTTTGCTACTATAAGCTCCCATTTGGTTGGATACCATAACAGCTATTTTGAAGTTGCTGCTTAACAAACCATACCAACTCCCTGCTCATACAGTATGTGACTGACAGTATTTATTTTTAATATACTTGATTCACATTTGGTGATATTAAAAACTTTTTTTTTCAAGTTAGCTCTCTGTTAAACCAATCAGCTACACGATAAAGATACCCTAGATTTAGAACGACATACATAAGTCTGTGGGACCCAGCAAGATGCATCCCAGAGTCCTAAGGGAATTGGACGATGTAGTTGCCACTCTTGAAGATATCTGAGAAGTCATGGCCATCAGGTGTAGTCCCTGGTGACTGTAAAAAGGGAAGCACTGCACCCATTTCTGAAAAGAGTAGAAAGGAGGATTGAGAGCAGCCCTGCTGAGAAGGGCTTGGAGGTACTGATGGATGAAAAGCTAGACATGGGCCAGAAATGTGTGCTCCCAGCACAGAAAGCCAACTGCATTCTGCGCTGCATCAAAAGAAGCATGGCCAGCAGGTTGTGGGAGGTGATTCTGTCCCTCTGCTCTCATGAGACCCCACCTGGAGTACTGTGTCCAGCTCTGGAGCCCTCAGCACAGCAAAGACATAGACCTGTTGGTGTGAGTCCAGAGGAGGGCCACAGAAACAGTCATAGGGAAGGAACACCTCTCCTATGAGGAAAGGCTGTTGTTCAGGGTTGTGCAGCCTGGAGAAAAGAAGGCTCTGGGGAGACCTTATTGCAGCCCTTCAGTACTTAAAGGGAGTCTACAGACAAGATGGAGACAGGCTGTTGCATCAGGACAAGGGGTAATGGCTAGGATAGATTTAGACTCGACATAAAGAAGAGGGTGGTGAAATCCTGGCACAAGTTGCCAGAGAGGTGGTAGATGCCCCATCCCTTGAAACATCCAAGGTCAGGTTGGATGGGGCTCTGCGCAACCTCATCTAGTTGAAGATATCCCTTCTCATTGTAGGGGAGCTGGACTAGATGACCTTTAAAGTTCTCTTCCAATCCAAACTAATCTATGACTTTACGAACTATTACAGTTATATCAATTATTATATTAGCAGTTATACCCACTGCAATAATTCTGAAGTCTTCTTTTATAACTACTAGAAAAAAATATGTGTGAAACACTTTTAGTAAGTATATGATACCAACATGAATTTGTTTATCAGCCAAAACAAAAATCTATTACTTCTTTTGTAACAAGGTCACAGGCTATTAATTGTGTAACCATTTTGAAAAACATAAGCTGATACACCTATCCTGCTTTAATTGGCATTTTTGACATAAATGAAAAACACTGTAATTTGCTAATATATTTGTTGACTGTAAGAATTTTCAGAAGGGACATAGAGCTCATAAGACATACTGAAAAAAAAACCAAAACATAATTGCTTTTCCAGCAAACTGAAAAGAATCAACTAAAAATGCAACCAAAGCCAATTTTCCCTTAAAACCTTTAGATGTTCCCCTTCTACAGCTATGACCCTGATTAAATCAACAGGATTGTTAAGAACCTGCTGAGTTGTATCTTCGAGGACAGAAAAAGGCTCAGGTTTGCTTTACTGCATCTTGCTATACATCTTCAAGGACACAAGTAGAAGAAAGATATTACAATAGCTATTCATATTAGTTTGATCTTTTTGCTTTGAGTTTGGAAATCCCAGGCAAGCACATCATTTTCTGAAAACTCTTGCAAGAAAACTGTATGCAAGAAAAGAATACGGTTAAGAAAATGGCTAGAAAAGTTTGAAAATTACAGGCTGTGCTATTTCAGTACACAGAATGAAGACAGTATCAGGGAATTTCCCAGGCTTCAGTTACGCAATCACTTCCCTGGTGAATGCACTACACTTTTAGGAAAAGATTCATCCAGCTCCCCCCTGTCCGGATCTCTCCACTGCAATTCATTCTTGAAATGGAGGCACAACTGAAAATAGAAGCAACTGTTTACTCCACCTTGATATTCAGGTGTCTTTTTTTTTTTTGTTGTTTACATACTATATTTCTTTTCAGATTAGACACTAGCCCCATTATTATTATACTCTAATCAGTCATGATAGCAGAAACTTTTCAGCAGTTTTCTCTCTCCTGAAGTTAAAGCTCAGCCAGAGTTTTAATGTTTTTTGTTTTTTTTTTTTTTTTAAGTTAAAATGTAATGAAAACGGTTTTGTCCATACCACATAAAGTCAAAACCAGTTTCTGGTTTATTCACCAAGGGGAAATCATGCTTGACCAATCTGATAGCCTTCAACGATAGAATGACTGGCTGGGTGGATGATGGGGAGGGCAGTAGATGTTGTCTACCTTGACTTTAGCAAGGCTTTTGACATTGTATCCCATAATATCCTCATAGGTAAGCTTAGAAAGTGTGAGTTATATGAGTGGACAGTGAGAAGGATTGAGAACTGGCTGAATGGTAGAGCTCAGAGGGTTGTGATCAGCAGCACAGAGTCCAGTTAGAATCCTGTAACTAGTGGTATTTCCCAGGAGTCAGTACTGAGTCCAGTCTTATTCAACATATTCATCAATGACCTGGTTGAGGGGACAGAGTGTATCTGCAGCAACTTTGCTGATGATACAAAACTGGGAGGAGTGGCTGATACACCAGAAGGCTGTGCCGCCATACAGCAAGACCTGGAAAGGCTAAAGAGTTGAGCAGTGAGGAACCTGATGAAATTCAACCAGGGCAAGTGTAGGGTCCTGGGAAGGAATAACCCCATGCACCAACACAAGCTAGGGGCTGACCTGCTGGAAAGTAGCTCTGTAGAGGGACCTTGGAGTCCTGGTGGACAACAAGTTGACCATGAGCCAGCAATGTGCCCTTGTTGCCAAGAAGGCCAATGGCATCCTGGGATGCATTAAAAAGAGAGTAGCCAGCACTTTTAGGCAGGTCATCCTCCCCCTCTACTCTGTCCTGGTGAGGCGCCATCAGGGGTAATGTGCACAGTTCTGGGTCCCCCAGTTCAAGAAGACTGGAAAGAGTCCAGCAGAGGACTGCAAAGTTGATAAAGGGAATGGAGCACCTCTCCTTTGAGGAAAGGCTGAGAGACCTGTGTCTTTTTAGTCTGGAGAAGACTGAGAGGGGACCTTAACAACACTTATAACTACTTGAAGGGCGGGTGTCAAGAGGATGTGGTCAGGCTCTTCTCAGTGGTGTCTGGTGACAGGACAAGGGGCAACAGACAAGCTGGAACACAGGAAATTCCATCTGAACATGAGGAGGAACTTCTTTACTTTGAGGGTGGCAGAGCATGGGAGCAGGCTGCCCAGAGAGGTGGTGGGGTCTCCTTCTCTGGAGATATTCACAACCCACCTGGATGTGTTCCTGTGCAACCTGCTCTAGGTGGACCTGCTTTGGAAGTGGGGTTGGACTAGATGATCTCTGAAGGTCCCTTCTAACCCCTACAATTCTGTGATTCTGTAATCTTGAACCACTAATAATTTGCTAATGATGAACAAGACCAAAGAGTTTCCCAATGGATGGAACATCCAGAATTTAATACAAAGAATTGCACAGCAGAGTGGGTTCATTTTAGCCACAAGCTTTTCCAGTCACTGTTGACTGAAAATTTATGGCAGTCCCAGGATAACTTCCATTTCCAGCTACGATACAGAAAATCACAGAATTGTTTATGTTGGGAAAGAGCTTTCAGATCGTTGTAACCAATAACAAATTTCTCATTATCTCTCCATATTGGCATGTGGAAAAACAGAACAAAATAGCCATCGTGTTTCATTGCTTTGAGTTTAAGCACCATTATTCCATAAAAACAGAACCTGGGAGTAATGGATGAGATCTAAAGCCCTCAGATTCTTCCACCAGTAAATCCTAACGTGCATATGCATAAACTCAGAAGTACAAATACATGTATAAACACCTTTTAACAGGGAATAAAATGACTGAAAGACAAACAGACTGACAAGGTCCTGACCTTACAGGACACTACACACTATAAATAGCCTACAGTTTTCCAGCAAGGGAGAATAAAAATATAAGAGATAAAATTTAGTTAAAGGTTCTCATAATCAGCACAAAAAGTCTCCATACTGAGAAAATCCCAACTAGAGTTTACAGAGGGGCACAGATGTTACTGAATACAATAACAAAGAAGAAACAGTGATGGCCAGAATGCAGCAAATGTTGCCTGGAGAATCTAATGGATGAAAAAAGCCACCCTGATGTAAATAGGCACCTGCTAGTTTTCACTTCAGAAATTATTTTAAGCAATAAATAGCATAATGTTGGAGAAAGTAAAGTGGATTCATAAATAATGTCTAAAGTTCAGTTTCAGGTAGAGAAGAAAAATTCCAAATTCTTTTTCTGTTAGGATTTGGCTTTGACTCCCTGATACAAATGGCCATCACCTAATTAGCCCATGTCAGAGATTACTGTTGCACAGTCAAACCTCCCGCACTCCCAGAAAAGAGAGCTTCCCAGAACAGAGCTTCAACAGAAACTAATTTCACAACTGGGAAAATAGTCCTGTTCAGTTAAAGAAAAAAAAAAAAAGTTAAAATAATATTGACTATTGTACAGCTGAATTGAGCTTGAACAATCAAACAATATGGCTTTATAATTCATTTTCCCTTAGGTCTGTCTTGAAGATGACTTCATCTGAAACTAGCCATCAAATAGACAAATTGCTTAATAATTCTTTACAGTTACTAACACAAGTGGAACGTGTATCAGACATACAGCATTTCATTTCCTGTGGCTGTTTTTCTCAAATTGTTTGAAACATGCATACACATTCACAAACCCTCCAAAAGGAACCTGTGTGTCTACTTGGACATTATTTAGCACAGCAAATTTAGGGTTCATATGCAATAAGAGCAAGGTTCACTGAATATAAATACTATCTGAGTATCTGGAATGGTTGGGAATAGATTTATATTTCTCATAGCAACATGGAAACCAGTCCATTTTCCAAATATATTGCACAAGGTACCAGATTAGGCAGAAGTTCTTTGAGAAGAAATCATGAAGTATAACACAAGCCATCTTTATTATGATTTTCTACTTAAATTGCACTAATAAAAAATATTTCGATTTTTTCTAATTACTTGTTTATTTTATAGGTATGGGTTACTTAATTTTACTGTGTGATACTATATTAAAAAAATACAAAATCATTAATCAATTAGCTTTTTCTGCCTTAAAACATACTATTGTTTCATTCTAAGCTACTATAAAGGGCATCTTAAATTTACTGGGGGCAAAAAAACCCAACTAAACATGCACTGCAATTCAGAATTCTCTTTTCACATCAACTCCAGAAGGACAAAAATTCATCATACTAAAGAAAACATAATCAGTCATGAAAAGTCTGCAACAGGAACACTCAGTATTATCTGTGTTATCATTACAATTCTGAAAAAATATATAATAGTCCAAAAACCCTAAAAAGCACAACTACTGTATGGCTCAGGTAATAAAGGTTCATTTGTAAAACAGTCACACTGCTATTTAAAATACCTAGGAAAAACTACTGAGAAGAACCACAGGTTGACACTAGAAAATTGAAATCTCATCAAAAGAGCAAATCTTATCTTCAAAAACTATACACACCTCCTTCATTTTTTCATCCATGTGTTCACACATGAGTATTTTGGGTGTTTTAAAAAAAAATAAATTGCATTAATGTTGTTGGTTTATGGTTGTTTTTTGATTTTTTTTTTCTCTTGTTAACATATATAACTTGCATTCATATTTGTCTTTAATTATTATGCAAAGCGACCAGAAAACAAAAAAATATCCCCTGAGTCCTTGTGGGCAACCTCCACAAGCACTATTTTCCAGATGCACATAAAATATGAGGTAATGGCAGTTAAGCCCTTCCTAAAAATGGAATTCTTTTTTCTTATGAAAACCATCCACAGCCTGAGAAATAAAATTACAATTAATTTTGGTTACTATTCATGCAGGTGAGAATAAAAGGCAGTATTCCTTGAGGATATATTTTAGTTATACATTTCCTTATAAAAATTTCATAGAATTATATTAAAAAATGGTTAACTGTTACAAACTCTCAAAAAACAAAACTAGCAATACTACAATTACCTTATACTTTTAACTAATAGTGACATTGAAGCCAGAGAAAAGAAAGGTATTTCAATTACTAAATTCAATATTGTTGAGAATAGAAATTCTAATAAATTTTTCCCTTACGAAATCTTGATAAAAGATGTGATAAAAGACTTGTGGAAGGGCGTATTTGTTACTTTTTAAACATGAAAACAAGCCCTGGGAAAACAGGTACCCCAGCAAGCTCCAATGGTCTCATATTTCTGACAGCCAGAGAAATTTTTAATTAGCTTGCTAGTTCAGGGCTTCCTAGAATAAGTGCAATCCTGTCATTTCTAATGCATTCTTGTGATCAGTTAATGGATTTCTATTATTTTTTTTGCCTCCAGCTCAAACAACCTTCCTGTCTTATAATTTCTTCTAAATCAATTCATACATTATCCATATTTTCTCATGCGGAACACTAATGAGCTTGTCTAAAATTCAGTTTTAATGCATGATTCTCCTGACTCACTGACATGCTCTTTTTCAAATCCACATCACATTTCTAGATTACTCCCCAAAATTTCAGTAGAAATCAGTGGATGTGCCACCATTTGAAACTCTGTCACTTGGGTGTCTATATATACACTGAGTTCAGAACCTAAATCACACACACACAGAGACACAAAAGGCTTGATTAGCATTTCTGGAGCCCTAAGACCTGTGCATAACTGTTTCTGGTTTTCCAAGCATTCTCCAAAATCTTACACAGCTTGGAGAACAAGAGGGTCCACCATTCAAGTGTGAATGCCAAAATAAAACTGTCTGTACAGGACCTCAGTATTCCATTGACTCCAAGGTCTTAGTCAAAGAAGAGCTGCCTTCAAAGTCAGATCAGGTTGCCCAGGAACTTGTGCAGCACAGTCCTGTTTCATTTTGTGGCCACTGAATCTCTCTCTTCTATACATTGACCTGTTTTTTTGTGACTTATGGAAGAACGTCCCATCACTATGATTTCTGCATTAAGCAGTTCTCATGAATCTACAGTAGACTCCAAAGTTCAAACTGAACAGGGAGTAAATATTTATGTATTTATTTGCTTGCCAAGATAAACTTTCAAATTAAATGTTCTCTTTGGGAAGGAAAGCGCTTTGAAACTTTTTAAGGAGATCCAAGTCTTTGCATATGGAATGTGCACATGTTATCTCGTGGAGGTTGTTATTGCATAGTAAGATTGAAATCTAAGCCTAAACAGAGGTAAACAAGATACTATTCTTGACTTGACCAGACTCTAAGCAGAAAAAAGAAAAGCCTTTAAACTGGGATGATCGTTAACTTATCTGAGAAAAACAGAATGAGCAGCTGAATAACTTAAGTTAAAAATGCAACAGATAAACACAATCTAAAGGTAGCACATTTCTCATTGCTTGAAGTGTTTGTGATTATGTTTGTGTGGCTCACAAAAACATGCTTTAGTCAAACGTACTTTACTGGATTCTAAGTAGAGAATATAATGAAACTAATTATTTCTCTAATACAAGAAATTAAATTGCGAATTCAAAAAGTTTGTTTTATAAGTCCATACTATCTAGAAACCTATGAAATAAAGAAATCAGGACAGAAATACTCATAACAGTTGAATAAAACAATAGCCCATCATTTCTCTATCCCTCCTGGACTTCGCTTTATTTTCTCTAGTCTCCTTGACATACTGCTAAAATAGAAATACATTGTTCCTCATCAAAATACACAGGTAAGGATCCTCAGTTTCCACCACTGAAGAAATCCATATCCTGTAATTCCACTTGTAATTTCTTTATTTACATTTGTTGAAGCGTGCTATCAAACAAAAATCTAGCTAAATCCAAAGTTAACCAAAGCACCTTGAGAAGCTATGAAACCACAACGGTACTTTCACTTTTTGGCTGATGCATTCTCTGCAAGGTGCTGGAAAATAAAGCAAAGTGAAAGGCAAAGAGGAAATTCACTCACAGACAACTCAGTAATTTGCACTTTTCGCAGCAGATCATGGTTCACAGCAGCTTCACTTCCAACATCTACACCAACTTCCTATTCTATCAGAATAACAGAGGGCTCATAACCTAATTTTCAGTTAGTATCACAATGCATTTGTGATTTTAGTCTGTCTTCCATATCAACCACAAAATTATCAAGGTTTATAATGAAAGTTAATTACCATATTATCAACAGCTATGTGAAATGAAACATATATCTCTTTGCCTTGGTGTCTGTAAAGTTGTGTACATTGTTAGACTTTAATGTCCAGAATAATTTGTAGAAAGATAATGTAATTATTTTTCAAAAACAAAGAAAGAAGAATAGGTGTAATTTCTTTGGAAAATGACTCACTTTAAGGAGCATAAGAACCATACAGAGACATTATTTGGGGAGAATTAAAAGAGTAGCTATTTATCTCTGTTTTATTCTGAAAATAAAAACACGAAGCCTGGTCTCACACTCAAAAGAAGGTCTACATTTCTATCCAGCAGACCAATCTCAAGATTCACAGTGTCTACAAGAAAATTGTTAGTAACAGGTGGATGGACAGATGGGGTGAGCTGGCATTCAATTTTAATATAATGAGCATTCCTAGAAGAAAAATTACTTGTGTGTGTTATTTAAATAACAAAACTACTCATCTTGAAGCTTATTAGAACAAAATTATGTAACCAGCTTCCCATTATTAATGGCAATTCATGGATAAAAAGGCATCAGGTGATGGACTCAGCAAATTGCACTGATGGTGACAGAAGTTTGATGTCTGCTGCCATATATCTCTGGACCACACAGCGCCTGCCCCTGTCCATGCACTCGCAGTGCATGCAAATTTGCATAGGCACAGGAATCGTTAAATGCATACATATACAAAGATTTTTCTCTGACAATAAAGTAATTGGTCCACCTGGTTAAAAGCTAGACACCACTAATACATACATTATACACGTTACCTAGCATCACTTTCACCTTGCTCTTTTCAGACCACCGCACAAATATTTTAGCTGCTATTGGCAAATTTTACTCAGTTGAAAGGTAAATGGTTGACCGTGCATCCCTAATCAATCACAATACATAATGAAACAGGTTTTAAGAGCTTGTTTCATTTGGTTGGTTGGCTGTCCTTGTTTTTAATGTGAATCTGTCTTCCATGGAATAACAAACCAAGAGTATGTATTCAGTCAGATCCCTGTCTTAAATTAACTGTTTCATAAATTCCTAAACTGCTTTTAAAAGACAAACACAACTAAATAGTTGTTGCTACTGTGTCCCTGCTCATACTTCAAGACTGTAAATTATTTAGAACAAGAACTTCTAAACATGTTTGAACAGAGCTTTCAACTAGACATCACAAACAAAACCTGTTCAAGTTTTTATTATCAAGGATTATTAAGATAATTACATAAAATGAGTAAATATAGCATCAGGCTAAAGGAAGAAGCAAAACAAATTGAAGATACTTGCCTGGGTAACAAGTGGCTCCAATAGCCTCTCTACTGTGAGAGTCCTGATTTCCAAACTTTTGGGGTCCCATTTCAAAATGATAGGTGACGTTGCAGAAGTCATACTCCCTAGAACAGAGAAAATTACACAACATCCATGAATATTATTCGTGTAATATCCAATTATCACATATAATCTATTTAGAGAATAGCATATACCACGTTTCCGTTCGCATATAAAATACTTCTCCATAACCTTGCTAGTGTTCCTCCAGTCCCCAAAAACTCCCAAGTGCACCACTGCCACATCCACAGAGAGCTTAAACATTTATATTCAAATTGTTTTTTCTCCCCCATAACCTGAAGAACAGACTCCCTACCTGGTGCATATATGTTGTATTGGGTGTATGTGGCAAGGTTTTAGTAGTCAGGGAGCTGCAAGGTGGGCACTGTGACTAGAGGTTAGGGGCTGCCCCAAGCTGGACACAGCATGGACCCACCACAGGACAGAGCTGAGCACATCAGTGATGCTGGCAGTACTTCTGGGAAAACGCATTTAAGAAAGGACAAAACGCTGCCTGGCAGTGTGAGGAGTGAGGCATAGAGAGCATGAGACACCATCCTGCAAACCCCAAGGTCAGAGAAGGAGGAAGGGAAAGAGGTGCTCCTGGCACTGGAGCAAATATTGCCCTGCAGCCCCATGAAGATGACCATGCTGAAAGAGGTATTTTCCTGCAGCCCATAGAGGACTACATTGGAGCAAATATTACTGCAGACCATGGAGGACCCAACACTGCAGCAGATAAATGTGTCCTGAAGGAACTGCATTCCATGGAGAGCACATGCAGGAGCAGGTTTATCCTGAAGGACTGCAGCCCACAGAAAGGACTCACACCAGAGCAGGAAAAAAAGGGCAAGGAAAGGCAGCAGAGATGAAGCTTTATGAACTGACTGCAACCTCCATTCCCCATCCCACCCGCGCTGCTCGGTGCTGGAAAGGCAAGGAAGTAAGAGGATCAGGAGTGAAGGACTGAAGTTGACACTGGGAAAGTGAGGATGGGAGAAGGTATTTTAGATTTTGTCTTTTTTTTTTCCTCATGATCTAATTCTATTTTAATTAGCAATAAATTAAATGAATTTTCCCCAAGTCAAGTCTATTTTCCCTGTGATGGTAATTGGTAAGTGATTGCCCTGTTTTTATCTCCAGCTACAAGGTTTTCATCCTACTTTCTCCCCTTGCCCTGTTAAGGACGGGGAGTGAGAGAGCATCTTGGTGGGCACTTGGCAGCCAAACAAGGTCAACTAACCAAGATATGGAATACAACAAATTCAATAAACTTGTTCAGATTTGGGGTAAAACTTCACAACAGTATTCAAGATTTCTTAATTTTGCACCAAAAATCACAGTACTCATTTAAAAACAAAAAGGATTCTCCAGACCATCTTAGGCTTAAAAGCTTAAACAAGGCCTTAAACAAAGGCAACAGCAAATTTGCCATTTCAGGTTTTCATTAAATTTTCAAGACAGTTGATTTGAATTTTGAAATTCCAAATACAGAAAAAGCCAGTTGTACGGTTGTAAAAGACCCTCAATACACCTCATAGAGAAGAAAAGTGATATAAATATTTGGTGACAAGCAAAGCAATGCTGTAAACTAGCTTGTTCATTAAAAAAAAAAGACAGAAAAATTTGATTTAAAAAAATGTTCATTTTAAATAATTCTGGTTTGAATATTTCCTTTATTTTAAAATTAAAATAAAAATTTAAAAGTCTCACATACCTAGAGCAGCATGAGAACTCTAGTAGGAAAAGACAAACCAATAACATCATATTGTATACTGCATAAGAGAGATCCAAATCAAGCCCGCTGCATATAATATCCTAAATGATTAAAATTGTTTTCTCCAGAAAAGTATGTTTAACTGTCAAGGTAATTTCAGTAATACTGGGAAAAGAAAAAAAAAAAAACCAAACCAAACAAAAAAACCCTCACAAAACGACAACAAAAACCCCAACAAAACCAACAAACCAACACCAAAACCACAGTTCTGTGAACAAGATCAAAAGAAGTTCAGTTATTTCTCCTTGACTAACAATCTACTTCATAAAGCTTAATTCAATAAGGTACCTATTCAGTACTTCACAACATTATCTAGTATACACAAAATAAGTTCTAGTGCTTTATTGAGTGAGTCTATCCAAAACTTATTCACGGTCTGCAAAAGATTTTCACTGTATTACTAGCAGACAACTTAAAATACTTGTTCAAAAAGAGAGGCGTATCAGAACTCCCCAATCAGTGTATTTATAAATCATATATAAAACCAGCCCTCAGTCTCCTCTCATTTGCAAACATGTGGTAACAGAGTTATCTGATAATATCTAGTGTGCCCTAAAATTGTTATTACTCAGTTTCCATACTTCTGAAAAAAATCGTTAGGCTTCATGTTTTACAGTGCTGAAAACACCCATACACGTGACTAAAGAAAACTATTGAGACAGTTTCTAGTTGCTGTAAACATGGTTAATGTGGGAGCTATTCTCATTTTTCCAACAGAAAATGTTCAACTGCCTCTCAGAAACCTGTTTCCTTTTTATACAAAGATGGTCACTACTCCAGTCAGACCCTGCTTCAAAAAGTAAGTTTTAAGTAGACAATTATTCTAGGCAATAATTTATGAGTTATGATACTTTTAAATCTATCAAATACAGTTTCTTTCTTTTCAATAAACATTTTTTCTAACTATTAACATGGGTACTTAAACATACACCTCACTATACAAAAACATATTCAAAGCCGTAACATAGTCCAAAGCCTGTAAAATCAAACTCTTTTCAGTGGATGGCAATCATATAGGTGACAAAAAAGATAACCTAGAACCAGTCAGAATACTGCCTCAATTTCACCCTTTACCAAGAAACAGGAAAAATACCCTTCAAAATTCAATATGAAAGGGTGAGCAATACTTGCAACTATAAAATGGATACATACAAGAAAAAGAGTTATCAAAAAACCAATTAGAAAGTTTTTCATTTGCACTAAAATCTACCCAAAAAACCAAATAAGTAAAATTAAAAAGTCAAATTAGTGCATTTTTCTCAACATTCCTCAACAGCAATTTTAAATGACAGAAGACTGAAAACAAGTTACCTGCCCGAGTGTACAAAAAGATGGAATATTTCTTCCTTGCCATTTCTACAACATTCTTTCTAGACTGAACAGGTGAACAGGAATTGCTCAGTTGGATAAAGGAAAGGATGCTAACCATTTCTTATAACTATTTAACCAAATACTCCCCAAACAATTAGCTTGGATTACTTCATTATAAACAGAAATTGCTTCAAAGCTTACACCTGGCTTGGGGTTTTGCAGTACCTGTGAGGAAGAGAACCTGGGTGAGCAGAGGATAATGGCATCCCATGACATTTTTCATGTAACCATAAAAGTGTATTATGATAGATACAAGCAAACAGTAGTAGCCACAAGTGAAAGAGATGTCCTTTCCTCTTACTTTCTAGACTAGATTTATATCCACTGTCTTCTCAAGTAGCATATTTTTTTTTCCTCAGAGTTTCCAACTTATTGTCATTTTTTAAATACTTAGCAACAACCTCATTCAACAATATATTCTTTCTTCAAAATGTGAAATTGGGTTTCTCAACTGAGTTTCAATCTCTGTAATTTAGAAACATGTACTGATTGTTCTTTGGGGTAAATCTCACTGAATTGAAAATCACATGGTGTTTTTATGATTGCAGAGTTCAGAAAACATTTTTAGTGGAAAATTTCAGTGAAACTTATTTTCTGCTGTTCACATATATTATCAACTGGCAATTAGTGATTATTAAGTTTGAATTTGAAATTTGATATTATCAAATAAGGAAAGTAAGTTAATAGCACTGTTAATAATTTCACTGAATTTCACTGAATTTTTAGAGTTGGAAGGGACCATAGAGATCATCTAGTCCAACTCCCCTGCCAAAGCAGGACCACCCAGAGCATGTCAGATCATGCCACTCAGGACTGCATCCAGGCGGGTCTTGAAAATCTCCAAAGAAGGGGACTCCACAACCTCCCTGGGCAGCCTGTTCCAGGGCTC
>JAHREE010000130.1:1842683-1885327 GCA_033628505.1 Tringa tobata | reverse complement strand
TGCCTCATCCCCAAAATCCAGAACTCCAAACCTATTTTGCAAGTTTAACTGGGAGTGTGAGGGAGGCTGTCGAGGGTTCCGCTTGCCTCTCTGAGGAAGGACCAGCCTCTATTCCCCCCTTTCCATTAAGTCCCATCTCTCTGCCTGGTGACAGGGCAGGAGGGGATCATCAACTTTTATTAGAGCCTCTTCTCGCTGCCCTTGCCCCAGGGTACGGCTCCACCAGTCTATTTCACTTTCGCATTCTCTAAAGCTTCTTAACCTTTCCACCTCTTCTCTCAGTTCTACCACCTGTCTGAGCAGGTCATTTATCTGCTCACATCGCACACAGGGGGTGTCCCCGGGTCCCTGTGCTGCCACAGCCAGGCTCAGGCATTCGGTGCAGCCAGGGCCCTGCGCGGCCACGTCTTTACATGGGAGCTCGGTCTGAGTTCCCACATTTTTCTTCACAGGGGCTTTGGGGCGTTTGGTTGCCAGTCCCTTTTTTGAGCCTGAGCAGTCCATTCCCTCTCAAACTCTCCCTCTCTGTCTTGCGCACAAGCCCCGCTCCGCTCCCTCACTCCGCTACCTCCCTCCGCCTGCTCCCTCCAGCAGCTGAGGGCCGCTTCCCTCACACTGTGCGCACGTGCGCCTTCGCGCTGAAACACCCGCACTTCCGCTCACGCGCGCCCGGCACGCGCTCGGAGCCTGTTGCGGCTACGGCCGCTTTTAAATTTGCCGCGGCTCGCCCGGCCCCGGCCCCGCCCCCAGCTGCGTCAGCCTCTCGGCTCCCTCGCGAGATTCCCGACTGGTTTCGGGTCTCCCCGCTCTCCCTCGGCTTCCTGTCTCCGTCTCAGTCTCGATCAAGTTTAAGGCCGCAGCACTCACCGCTGCTGCTGTCGCTGTCGCTCTCCGCGTGGTCTGAAGTTCTAAAGAAGTGTACAGGTGATCGCCGCCCTAGCTCCACACGTTTTCAAGAACATATTTAATGAATTCTATTGCCTAACTGTACTTTTCCTTCCTGGAATATGTGCCAAAATATGTCCATCTCTTGTTTTAAGCTTTTCCTAAATACAGCAAAACAGAAGTGTCTCTACCCAGTCTGGTTACTGCTGTTCAATGTGAACATTTGTTTAGGCAGTCTGTCTTCAAACCTATGTGTAAAGAGAATAAGTGTTTATTTTAGTTGACAATTCATTACAGTGGGTTCTTATATTATAGCCAAAATTTAACTACGTCATTGGAATTCTTCATTAGCATAAAGGTTGCCAAAAATCTAACCCCACAACCACACTTATCACCAACCTTTTCTAACAGCAGAATTCTACTGTTTGGAACCTTCCATAGAAACAAAATATTCTGCACCTGAAATTTCTTGTTTGTCTATCACACTAGAACATAGTTTTCCTCCACAATAGTCCCACTTTCCTTGCGACTTACACAAATGTCCATTCTGATGGTCACAAACTGCTCACAAGTGACAATACATCGCATTTCTCTGCTGCAACTTAAATGTAACAGTAAAAATTCTTTAACCCTACATGAGCAAAAGCAACATTTTCTGAAGCAAACTGATAATTTTTTTGAAATGTAAATATTGTCAGCCAAGAACAGGCCTCCAGTTGTTAGTCCAGTTCACATCTGCAATGCAGAGCACTGCAGACATGAAAGACAGATGCTAAAAATTTCACACCAAATAAAGAAAAAAAACATTCTACCTGATCATAGCAAATCTGTAGGATTAATCTGGTGGCAATACTAGATTGGCAGTACTGGCAGCACAGTTCTCTACTTCCAACAGTGCATTTTCTACTGGAAGGCAAAAATTGGCCTTCATATGTGAGAAAGAAAGATGTCCAGTGATGTAGAAAGACAGTGAGACAAGAGGAGGCAAAATGATAATTTAGCTCTCGTTTCCAAATATTAAACTTATAATAGCCTTAATATTTTTAGTTATATAGACTATTAAAAAAAGTATGCTTTACAAATTATTCTCTAGCATCAATTGGGACCTTAGCTTTCAGTCCACGTGTACAGACTAATAGGGTACTTCCACGCATCCTTTGAACTGACCTACTCTTGCACAGCTGAGAGGCCAGTTCAGCTCTTTCTGCATGTTCCTAGCCTTTGCACTTTGTAACAGCGTTACACATTCCATCAAGAACATAACCTGGTTGAACACTAAGTAACCCAACAGAAGAAAAACATGGTTACATCCCTGAGTGTGCCTACGGAGTGTAACAGCATGACATCAGAGATGTGCAAGCTGGCTCTGAATTACTTAGTACAGGTACGGGGTGGTGCAGGACAAAGTACCTCAGACATTAGAAATACTTGCAATGCACACAGTCCTAGAAACACCAACTCTTGACTGATCTGGCTGGCAGAGGACTGCAGTGATACCTGGTGGTATATATATAGTTGAGATTCTGCTGTTACCTTAAATTTACGTGCAGTATTGAGCAATGCAGACGTACGCTGTGATCTGACCTGAGCAGCATAAAAAGCTCTGGCACTCAAGGGAGTCTGGTTTCCAATACTATTCTCAATCCATTTACCCATTTGCTGTCTCTACTAATACAAGAATACAAGCAGAGACAGAAAGACACGGAGAAAAATTAGCACATAACGATTGCAAAGAAGGGAAATAAAGGGAAAATGCTAAGAACATAGAGACTAACAACGAGGGTAAAAGAGAAACGGAAAAGAGAATAGAGAACATCTCTTTCTACAGATAAAAGCACCTATCATTAGTCAGTGACAGCCCTGTCCAGCCTCCAGCATCTCTGGTTGAAATGATCATAGTTGACATGGGCAGTTCTCATCACCTTTCCTAAAAAAAAGAGAAAGCTGAAAGAAAGATTTAATAATAATAATAAAAAAAAAAGATGGAGCAGGATGGTTTGAAGGAATATCTGTCTCCACATGTTTGAACAACTGGCTTTTTACATACTTGTTTACTTTGTTTCATAAATGTGACTCTTTTCTCATCTTTCCTACAACTTAGGCAGGAAAAAATAGGTCAAAATAAACATTCAGGCCCTCCTCCCAAGCTTAACTAAGTTTTTAATTTGAGCTTTTCTAAGCTCTCAATTTTCTTTCAGATTCACAGCCTTCTCCCCTTCCGCTAACCCTCCACCTCCACTTGGGTTCAGATTCTGGTCTGGCCTCAATAATACAAAGTTCTTAAATGGAAGCAGCCCATTATGCAAACTCAGACTGCTAGCCAATAAACCATTAAGTAAGGAGGAAAAAGGCCTTGACAAGGGGAGGATTCCCTTGGTAACAAAACCAGTGGGATGGTGAGCATGCAGTGCCCTCACACAGAAACAGGAAAGCTATAAAAAGGCAATGGCTGAGTCATTCACACTTTTAAGTCATATTAACCAGCTCAGTCTTGGAGGCAACTGCCTACACCAAGACCTGACTGAGCCAGAAGAGAAAATTGCCTTCAGAAATCAAAGAGGTCACAAAGAGCTCATAGGGAAGGTGCAAACTGTAGTGTAAGGCTCAGCATAACAGAAAGGTTCCACCTACACCCACCCGCATGACCTGCACTCTCTTTTGCTTTAATTAAAAACAGCGATAATATGCTTCAAAATTATGTGCAAAGCCTAGCTGTGTGCAATGTCCAAATTGTTTCTTATCTGCTATATGGCTGAGAAAAATAATTTTACTTTAAAGGCTCACACATCTACAGCTACAGATTGACTACCTGTTTTGGTTCACACAACAACATTGCCTGAGATGGCCCTGAGGAATGTGGTACCACCATGTGGCAGTGGTTGTACAAAGCCACATCCCTTTTGGTCCAGCACACCTTTGACCTGCATCCAGTCCCTAACAAGCCCATTTCTGAAAAAGGTTTAGACAAACTATCACATGAATCTGAGGACAATCAGTGGGCAGTGGCATAAGCACCCTGACTATGAATTCAACTCTCAGGTGAAGTTTACTATACAGAAGATCCTCACTCTAGGGGGATGTTAGATACAATTATCTAATTCTTAAAACACCTAAAAATCCAATGGTTGGTTCTCCATGAGTAAACAGGTGATTTAGGCAGAACCATCCCTAGGAAGGATGAAAAATAGGGGGATTCACATTTGTCTGCTTTAATAAATATTAGAAGTAGAAGTTTGATGTCAAAAGTAATTTACTCCAAGATGAATAAGCAATGAAAGTGCTTGAAAGCTGTTTTAAACAGCCATACATTAAATTCCTATATTCAAATAATTTATCTTGCAGTGTATATAAGAACATGCTTTTGTCCACTAAATAACTTTTACAGTCAAGTTAGGGTAGTTTTCGAAAGTGCTTAGTGGAATTGAAGACTTTAAGGAAGCTGTCACAAAAGGGGGGCCAAGCCCCAGCAAAAGAATGCCAAGTCACTTCTGTACAACCAAAGATTTTTCCACAAATGGTTCTGTATTCACACAGTTCTTCAGTGTCCCCTAATAAAAGTCTTCTCACAGAGTTCTGGACATGATCAAAGCCTCTGAGCTCACTGCTGCTGGGATGCTGGTTCAGGTAGGGTCATATTGCAAGCCCAGAAAAATCAAATTATTTTAAATCAGGTCATCGGTGAAGATTCTACACTTTGCATTCTCTCTCCATCACATTTCCCTCCAAATGGCTGCAAATTCCTACATATAGCAAAGTAATATAGTAAAAATATTGTAATATAGGATAGAATAATAATTTAGATTACTGTAGATATGATCAATTTACATAAACAACCCTCCTTTTTAGTAATAAAACCATAACTTTTTAAAACTTTTTTACAGTTCTGTTCCTTCTTAATAAAACATTAATCTCACATCTTGCAGAAAAAAAAACAACCAAAAATACCTTTTATTCACTAAATCTATTTAACCTCTTGCTATTTTTATTCACTGTATTAGTAATACCAGCTTACGTTTTACAAGAGCAGAGAACTATTAAGTGCCTATGGTTTAAACTAATGCATGTCTGCTCCCCTCACAACAGAGAATTTGCATCTCAAATTCCAAGAGTTCTTCAAAAAAAGTTCTTGAACTTGGTTCTATTTGTGACTTTGCAAGCTTCTGCTTCTGCATGCAGGGGTCATCCTTTCACTGAAAGTATGCTATTTACAATTCCTCATAGTTGGAAACTACAATTAACCCTACCTCTCTATTTCCCTGCATCTTTTCTTCATTTCTCTGAAAGAGAATTCTTTATTCCACAAAATCAACCGTTGCTGCCTTCACTTGAAACATTTATTATTTTTTTTTTCCTATGGAGGGTCAGAGCTTTAGGGTTGTTTGTGCTTTTTTGGTTTGGTTGTGTTTTTAAGGAGATTATTTCCCTGTTAGTTTCACTACAATAGCAATACTGCTAGTATCATCTATACTTGTCTTTCTCATTCATTAAGCTTTAAATTATCTAACTATTAATCCTTTTAATTAAGAGGTTTTTGCTCTTGTTCCTACAGATGCAACACTATTTTCCCTGTGTGGAACAGAATCTTTTAGTTATCTGAACTACAGATACAACCAGCCCAAAGCTTCTACAATTTCACTGTGACAGTGGATAACAGCAGTTTGCCCCTGCCCTTGTAGTCTACAGGCTTCCGTACTATGGAGGAGGAGGAGTTGTTCCATTTTCCAGCTCCATAATTAACATGTTAAACAGGATTGTTTTCAAACAAATCTCTATGGGAGCACAGATGATGTTTTCCTCTACAACTAATATTAAGGGCCATTAATAATCTTTCTGAGCATTCCCACCAACTTCTAGATGCAAATAGTCTTGTTACTGGTATCTGCATTGATCGATCTGTTCATCAATTGCCTCAGAAATTGCCAAAAATCTTGGGAAAATTTATCATCTAACCTTTTGTTCATTAAATCTGCTCTTTCTTTAAACACGTTAAAGAAAATTGCTCTATGCCCAGTAAACCCATTCAGAACAAGCTTCATATTCTCAGAGAAGCCACATGTACCATTCAATAATTATTTACCATGTTCCACTAATCCAAAAAAAGAACAAAGTAGAAATCTGTAATGATGGAGATTAATTTTCAGAAGAACTAAATTGCTTAATTCTGCTTGATCTCTTATTACTGAAACTTTTCCTAATGTTATTCTCAATGCTGACAGATGTTTTAAATGAAACACAATGCATAGCTAGTCATCCATGATATCCAAAAACTTTTCTCTTGCCCTGCTGTGTGTTCTCAGGATTTGCTGCAGTTTCGTTATTTTGAAATACAATGAGGCATAAGAATCACATCACAATTATATTCTCAAGTGAATTAATGTAATTAAATATAACAAAGGTCAGTGTTCCCTATTCAGAACAGTCCTTTATCAAAAAAGATGCAGACAAGCAGAAAACACGTACAATTTCTAATGTAAAAGATGACATCCAAAGCCATAACAGTGCAGATGACATGTTTAATGGAAAAAAAAAAAAAACAAAACAAAAAAAACAATCAAACCAAACAAACTAAAAAAACCCCCCAAACTACAACAAAAATACCCTAAGAAACACCAAAAACAAGTAGCCCAGGTCTCCTAACACATGTTCTCTCTCTTTAATCTATTATAAGTTTGAACTAATTTTGATTTTTTCTACTGAAGACATTCCAGAAAAGTAGGAAAAACACTCGTGCCTTTACTTAAAATTTGAAGACATAACGAGCTCGGAGCAAGGCTCTCAATTCAACATTAACCTCTCACAAAACAATGGAGAAAGTTGGCACTTGAATCTGTTAATAACAGGGGTTACAAAATTACTGTTGCTATAATAGATTTACAGATTAAGAGAACTTTAGAGATCACAAAAATAATTTAAAAAAATATATATTGCGACAGGTTCCTCAATCCAAGTAAAGGTATACTAAAATCCAGTGACTGACAGCTAAAGTGAAACAAGTTCTTAATAGAAATAAACAGATTCTAAAATATTTTTAAATAGGGAAAATATTTATAGGGAGCAATTTACAAGGACCTGAGAAGGATTTTCCACCACTGCCTATTTTAAATTCAGAACTTCACTGCCTCAGAGGTAAGGATTACTTTGAACAGGACTGACTTCATTAAAAGATACGGTGCATGTTATGCAGGTGATTACACTAATCGCATATCTTCCTTCCAGCCTGCCATTCTGTCAACGTATGAAAACATACTGCTTAAAGTTTTGTAGAGGGAATGCTTGGTTCTAACAAAATATAAAACTATTACTGCATTGTACCTGGAGAACTTTGCTACTTAACCTTAAATGCATCACAAGGTTTGGTTTTTTAACCAAACCCTCCACAAAACAAAAGCAAAGGTTGGGATCTGACTTCATTTGGAAAATTCTGTACAGCCATGTGAACATTTTGAAGGTCATTTTCTGCTACCCAACAAATAACCAGGTTTCCAGAGAAGCCAATTCACACGTTCCAGCAACAACTAAATTCAGCTTTTATCGAAGTGAATTCCAGAACCCTTGAACTCTAGCAGTGAACACCATATACAATCTACAACACTACTTTCCATTAAGATAAGCAGCATATAGATTTAAGAGTTCCCGCTAATTACTAATGTGCCAGTACAGGACAGACAGGCCAATGACATCTAGAGATTTATGCTCCATGGCAACATAATTCATACGGCTGGAAAGGCACTGGCACTGACTGGTACAATCCACTGTTTCTTTAAAACTACCTATAAAATACATACACTTCTTTGATGTGAGGAATGAACAGATTTAGGATTGTTTGTTTTAAGCAATGTTTCTCCACTCCACTTAACTAAAGAGATTATTACAGAAGCAAGAAATGGAAAGATCACAATCTAGTGACAGTTGATATTTACATTATATATACAGAGCAGTACCATAAAAAGTTACCAGCATTGTAGCTAATTTCCTAACCACACCACTATTTTAAAGTTTCCCCCTTCATATGTTACTTTGAAAAAAGCCAGTATTCAAGACAGCAAATTTATTTTATTTGGCTCACATGCATGTTTAATAAGTTCAGTGTATGTTGCCAGCCATCACAACGATGGATGAATGTTCTTGGGTTTTATTAGGGTCCTCATAGTAGAATTACAGAAAACGAAGAAGATAAATCAACAGTGGCAAGTATCATCATCATTTCTCTTCATTGCACATACATGGAAAGTATCCAGTATCACCCTTTGTCCCTGATTGTGGTATGCTCATTCTTTAAGTCTGAGTAGTTTTTGGCTTTGTATACTGTATTTAAATGTCTAGTCAGTAGGTGATTCTCCTGCTCTCACTAATCCACAGCATCCTATCACTTGGTCTGCTGCCACGTACAAAGCACTCTAAGCTTGTCCCTTGTGGCTATTTTGTTGTTGTTCAGTTGGTTTTTACTACACTTTTACACTCCACTCTTTAAATTCCCTATTTGTCTTTGCATAATTCCACTGTGCCATACTATTTTTTTTTAAATAATTCTTATCACTGCAGGTCCAGCTTTCTAATGTCTGAGAGCAGACTAGATGTGGCTGCTTCTAGTCTACTCAGCAATTCTATTAATACTCTAGCTTGCAACATGGTATCTAATGTATTATCACCATTCCATATTTTTTGCTTTCTGTACAGTACTCATTGGTAAACATTTTTCCCCCCTTCATATATGAAAGAACTATAGGAGGAAGGAACCAATCATCACAAGGACAAATGAGAGTCGACTATTCTACTATTTCCTTATTCTTACATTGCATGACTTATTCATTCTTTTTGTCTGAGATGTAATTGCATTATCCTCTTAGCATTAATTCGGAATCCAAGCCAACATTACCTGCAACACTTGCAGAACACAAATGGCCCTTCCATAATATTGTGCTTTCCAAAAGCCTGGAAACCACATTTTTTAAAAACCAATCATTTCCTCGGATTTGTGTTACTAGCCAACACCTGAAATGCAAGGGAAAAAAAGAGGAAAAAACCCAAAGTTGCAAACCAAATTTGCAATTTTCTAGCTTTCATCAGTCAATTGTCATTGACAATTGTCATTGACAATTGACTGATGAAAACTAGAATATGGATGTTATCTATACTAGCTAGTCACTGAAGAACCTTTAGAAAAATCTTTTTTTTAAATCGGCTGCTGGTATCTACAATATGACAACAAGTGAAAACAAGAGAGTTCCATTAAAATTAGTGACTAGTCTAGACTACATTTGCAATTGCTAACAGATTGAGAGAATTTCTCAGATTCGTCACCTTGACTGTAATTGTGCCCAACATCAACCACTACTTTGAGCCAAATCTACTTGTAGCTTTTCTTTCAATTAAGAAAACCAAAAATACTACAAGGGATTTGAATTAGTATAACTAGATTTTATTAGAACACAACTTGGCCATTACAATAAAGGAAATTCAGAAAGACAGAATCAAAATAAAAGGGATTTATGGACAATTGTTTCTCCTTTTTACTGCATCCCTCCAGAGTAGATCAATTCCTTTGGTCTTGCTCTCACGTCTAGCACTTTGTGGAGGCTTGTTGGCTAGGAAAACATTTTACTATGTCTTTGCTAGATTGAAAAAGTCAATTTCCAACACTGTTATAAGGTATCTTCTTAGGTGTCTCTTCATTATTGTTGCAGTTTAACCCCAGCCAGCAACTAGGACCACACAGCTGCTCACTCCCCTTCCCCCTCAGTAGGGTAGGGAGAAGGGGGAAAGAAACCTCACGGGCTGAGGTAAAGACAATTTAATAGAACAATAACAGAAGAAGAGGATGATGATGATAATAATAGTAAAAGAATATGTAACATAAAGTGATACAACACAAGTCACTCTCATCACCTGATGATCGGTTGCCCAGCCTATCCCGAGCAGCGATCGTGGATTCCTGCCTCTGGCCAACTCCCATTTATATACCAAGTATGACGTCTTTGGTATGGAATATACCAAAGATAGATATGGATTTGATGGGTGGACTGTTCAGTGGATAAGGAATTGGCTATATGGTCACATCCAGAGGGTAGTACTCAATGGCTTTAAGTCCAGATGGAGAGCAGTGACAAGTGGTGTCCCTCAAGGGTCTGTGCTGGGACTGGTACTGTTCAACATTTTTATCAACGATATAGACAGAGGGATGGAGTGCATCATCAGCAAGTTTGCAGACGACACCAAGCTGTGTGGTCTTGTCGATACACCTGAGGGACGGGATGTCATCCAGAGGGACCTGGACAGGCTGGAGAGGTGGGCTCAAATAAACCTCATGAGGTTCAACAAGAGCAAGTGCATGGTTCTGCACCTGGGCCGGAACAATCCTTGCTATCACTACAGACTAGGGGATGAGGTATTAGAAAGCAGCCCTGAGGAAAGGGACTTGGGGGTGCTGATGGATGAGAAGCTGGACATGAGCAGGCAGTGGGCACTTGTAGCCCAGAAGGCCAATCCCATCCTGGGCTGCATCAAAAGATGTGTTGCCAGCAGATCCAGAGAGGTGATTCTGCCACTTTACACTGCTCTGGTGAGACCTCACCTGGAGTACTGTGTGCAGGTCTGGAGCCCTCAATATAAGAAGGACATGGAACTGATGGAGCGGGTCCAGAGGAGGGCCACAAAAATGATCAGGGGCTTGGAGCACCTCTGCTACAAGGACAGGCTGAGGGAGATGGGGTGGTTCAGCCTGGAGAAGAGGGAGACCTAATAGCAGCCTTCCAGTACCTGAGGGGGGCCTACAGGAAGGCTGGAGACAGTCTGTTTACAAAGGCCGGCAAGGACAGAAAAAGGGGTAATGGCTTTAAACTCGAGAAAAGCAGATTTAGATTAGACATTAGGAATAAGTTCTTTACTATGAGGGTGGTGGAACACTGGAACAGGTTGCCAAGGGAGGTGGTTGAGGCCCCTTCCCTGGAGACATTCAAGGTGAGGCTCGTTGAGGCTCTGGGCAACCTGGTCTAGTTGGGGGTGTCCCCGCTGACTGTGGGGGGGTTGGACTAGATGACCTTTGAAGGTCCCTTCCGGCCCAGATGATTCTATGATTCTATGAATATTCCTTTGGCCAGGTTGTCTCGTTTACGGTCCCTCTCAGCTTCTACGGGAAGCTGAAAAAGTCCCTGACTAACGTAAAGATCACTTAGCAACAAACAAACAAAAAAAAATGAAATATGTGTCATCAAGATTATTTTCATACTAAATAGAAACCGCAGCAGCTACTACAAAAAATTAAATTTTACTTCCACCCAGCTGAAACCAGGACAATTACTTTTTAAGAAAGCATTAGGTTTCTGGCAATGCTACAGTTTCCAGACTTGCTCTGTATGTCACACTGCCTACCTGAGCCACCATACTCTTATAATTCAAACAAATGACATATTGCTTTGTTTTACTTCCATGTCCTCTCCCCCTTCTCTTATATTTTTGAGAACAAATCTGAGACTGAATACATCTACTGAAGTGTAAAATGCCAACCCACACAATCCAATCATTCAGCTGTTTCTCCTTTTTGCATCCCTTCAAACCAAAAAAGAACTTTAGAGCAAAATAGCTTTGAAGTTCTTAAAATGGCTATGAAAAAGATAGATGAAATTTAACTTTGATAAATGTCAAGTGATAAAAAACAGGAAAAAGGACCAGGACCCTTATTACATATATAATGATGGACTCTGAATTGGTCATTAATACCAGGAATGTAATCTGTGAATCATAATAGCTTTATGTAAATTGCAACCAAAAATAAAGTGAGGAATTATTCTGAAAGGGAAAAAAACAGAAAACACCATTATGCCATTATAAATCCATGTCATGAACACTATTTGGCCATCACATTTCTACACAGACTGTCATAGAACTGAGAAATACATAGTGGCAACAAGGACGATCAAGGACTTCAAGGAACAACTGAATAGATTAAAAATCTTCATTATGCAGAAGCAAAGACTGAGGGTAAATACAATACAGGCAAAAAAACCTGAAGTATCATGGATAAAGTGAAACAATCTTTTGCTTTTGTCTCTGTCAATGAAAAAAAAAAAAGTCAAATAAAACTCCTAAATGTTTCTAAATGTCAAAGAAACCCCCTAAATTATCACCAAAGGTTTTGGAATTCCGTGTCATAGGGTACTGGAGATACTAAAAGTTTACACAAGCTCATAAATTAACTCAATACATTCATGAAAGGGAAAGAAAGGTTAAAGAAAAAAAAAAAAAAAAGGCAAACAAAAAAACCCTTACAGATTGACCTGAAACCACCGAGCTGCAGGCTGTCTGAGGCTTGGAGAGTAGTTCAGCAAAGTATCACTGAGTGCCTTCTCTACACTTTTACTCTGAGGAGTCAACCATTTTATCTCATTAAATGGAGTCTAAAGCTGTTGACATCCTGGCCTACTATATCAAGAGAAAGACAAATCTCTTGAAGACAATCTCCAGGAATATATGGAAACTTCAAGGGAATAAAAGATTGGGCCAACTTTTTGGAGTGAGATAAATCTACTTGCTCTCCTCTTCTTGTGTAACAAAATAACCAGGGCACACGGTGCCAAGCTATTATAACGGGAATAGCTCTGCCCTGACAAAGCAGATCAGGAATCGAGTAACCCAGTAGACAGTGTAAACACAGAAATGACAGCCCCAATTTACTTTTCAAGCATGAGCAGCTTCATTTACTAAAAGAGGTGCATACAGGAATCATTCACCTTAGCACACCGGCTAATTCACGAAACGAATTTCAGATTCACAAAAATGACTTCATATCAAAGATCTACAACGTTCCTGGAAATAAAGAATCAGTACTGAGAATGACAGGTGTGGAGAATAACTCAAGTGCTGAACTGGTGGTGACACTTTCTTCTTCAGTATGTAAATGGCAGCAATACAGCAGTAATGCTTTCAATGCCACTCACACCACTAGAAGTCAAGAGGGAGGTTCAGACAACACTCTATGGGCTGTTGGTGCCAGAGAGATAGAACACACAAAGACAACATATGTAGACAATGTAGATGTATACATGACTTATTTATTAGTCAAGACTTCTCTGTCTTGTCCACAGAGGTAATACACGTGCCATTCTCTCCCCTATGCCTTGTTTCAGCAACTAAATATAAGGTCTCCTAGTTAGTCCATTTCAGGTTGATCAGGTCCTTACTATCATTTTAGTTTGACAGTAAAATGTCATATTCAATCAAATATTCATATTATTTTCTGCACTTCTTCCCTTCTCAGCTTTTAAAGGATCCTCAATAGTTCATGAATTCTCAAAAGAAGCAATACAGGTTTCAGTCCTCTATACTACTTTTAATCCATTATGATCTTGCACAATTACTTAATGGTAAGATAGTAGCTAATGAGAAAAGTTAAAAGAAAGTGAACTCATTTCAAGAAATAAGATTCTATTTAACAGCATTTAATTACTTCCTTAGATCACAGAAAGGAACTCATTCATACCAGCAATTAATTTTTTTTTTTAACATAATAAGGGCAAACTCTTCTGAAACCAATATTATTAAGAAAATACTTTCCTTTTGATACTTTTTTTTTCTCATTTCTGTGGATAGAGAAGTATTCCATTAGAATATCTGAAAAGAATATAATTTGACAAATCAAATAGATGCCTTAGAAATAAATATTCCACTTCATTTCTGGATGACTCTTATGACTGTCTTTCATTTGTCATCTACTATAATAGTAGTGTAAAAGACATTTATTTTCTCGAAACCCAAAATTATTACCAAATTACCTCCTTGATTTCTTTTTAATAAATTCTTTCAAAAGTAAATGGCATTTTTTTCTACAATTTAACTCTAAAAAACTGCCAATATATAAAATACACTACAGTCAAAAAGATAATCAATATACTACTACTGTTATAACTTTTCCAGCACAAAAAACCCCACCAACATTCTTAAATCTCAGAGTGGGGTAAAAATTAATAATCTATGCAGTCATATTATGAAAGCCTATCAAGTTATCTCCAGCTTTCCTATTTTTATTTTCTTTCATGCTGTTAAAGTGCTTACACGTTTAATTGCTTCTAAGAAAAAATAACTTGTGCAATGCCCAGATAACTTACCAACTCCAGCTTTGTTACAAAGTATATGAGTATATATACTATATATATACACAATATATAGTATAAATGCCAGAAAAAATTAGAACAAAATAAATCCTTACTTCCATTTCATTTTATTTATCTCTCCCTTAAGTTATCTCTAGTGACAGCATCTATGACATTAAAATTTCCAAGAGCAGTAGCATCAGAAATCTACTTGTTCTTAAGCCATTTTGTTCTTTATATTGTTCCATTAGAACCATTTCTTCAGCTTACCCCAGAAGTTCATAGTGAATTTGAAATGCTGAAGCTTCCATAACTTTGAAATTCCTTGTTATAGAAGAGCGATATGTGAACTTGGGAACATCACCGCTCAACTGGCATCATAAGGAAACATTTGAGCAAGGATTGGTAACCACTGATGCAATTTTGGGAGAAAATAAAATACTTCTACATAATTTCAGTAGTTTATTGCAAGTAATAAAAGTAAATTAAAATATTAACCGAAGATAAATCTTAGCTATGCAAGCCTTCCAACTATATTATGCATCGCAACAAAGAGCACACTTAATCAAATCCATAAATTAATCTAACCTATTAACAAATGCAAAATTCAAGCCATATTATACAGTATATTTCTGAATCATACAAAATGCTAATCCCAGAAATCTACTATTACCTTGCCTATCTCCATGTAGCAAAATTTGTTTACAGAAATACAGGTTTTAAATCCATAGCTACATGGGGTAATCTAAGGTAGTATTTGCTAAAATGTAGAATACTGGAAATAAGATTTATGGGCCAGAGGCTTTTACCAGGATAATCCAGAAATACATATGCATGCACTATTTTAAATTGAGTTAGACAGGATTTCAACTGAATTATTCTCTTACTTACCAAAATAATAATAAAAAGTAAATTACAAAGAAGAAAAGTTTAACTTTTTATTGCAATTGCCATTGAAATATCACATTCAAAGCCTAAGTTCAAGAAGATCAAATAATGCCATTACGGCACATATCTCACATTATCAGCCATCTTGAAAGCACTTATTTGGGAAGGCTGGCATAATTTATGACATGTCCTACTCTTTCTTCTCATTTGTACTCATCTCAGGACAAAAAGAGCATTACCTCCAAGAATATGACGACCTATATAGTTACAATGTCACCTTTTGCAATTTCTAAACAATTCTCTTCAGATTGGGAGTCACAAACTTCTCTCCATTAATATTTTTTGATGCTACATATTTTGTTTAGAAACACAGTATTCATACCTAAGAAGAAAGCACGAAATCAAAAGAGATTATTCTGTGGAATTTACTTTGATCCTGTCATCAGTGAAACAAGAGAGGAAAGCCTAAGAGAAGAAAAAACGGCAATTTCTTAAATGTTCTTAATACAATCACTGCTGTATCTTATTTTCATTCAGATTTATCTATCCATCATCCATAGTTCCATTCTCTTGGAATGGCTGAAGATAATCTGTTTCATTTTACCAGCAAGTAACAGAGGAATGAAAAGTAGCTCAGCTTATCCTGGTCAGATAAAAGCCATATCCTGTAAGGACCCAGCTGCTTCTAGTTCCATTAAAATAAACTTAATTAATTTAAACGTAACATTTTCAGAATAAGATTTGTACACAGGTGACCTTGTTCTTTGAAACAACCTTTTACACCATCCTGTTTGAATCACATAAATCGTCTCCTCTGTCACTTCAGTTCCCCATGGCTATGATATTTCCTTTTCATATCCTGTCCTTATCAGTTGCCTAACTACAAAAACATCTCATAAAGTATAGCATCTCAAAGAACCATAGTATAATTTCCTACTGTTGTTGTAAACTTAGAAAAAAAAGGTATGGAAATATAGTTATATACTAAATATCTAATTCACCTTCTTGTGAGATATTATGAATATATTTCCGTGACTGAAATATTCTTGTTGTTTTAGGAAGTAGTTCCTCTTTTGCTTTATTTGTACTCACACCCCACCCCCTAAAAAATATAAAGCAAACAAAGAAAAAATTAGGTTCTTTTTATTTTTTAAATAACTTGGGTAATTCAAGTTATTTCTTCTAGGAAATAGGAAAAAAAAAAAAGCATGTATAGTTCTTCCTGAAATTAAAAAGTTCAATTTGACGAGTTACTCTTAGTTTCCAAAACTGTACAAAACCAACTTTCTAATATTAAAGACAATTCAACATTTTTGTGCCTATCACTGTTAAACAATAAGGACCACTAACTTATTTACCAAGCATTTATACACTTTCTAACTCCTTCCCCTCAGATGTGGCAATTACTAAAGTGTCTATAAATAAAATTGTATGTGACAGCTTTAAGAATGTATATTAAACCTTTCACCCACAATTCTATTTTTGTGTTCAAATTGAGAAATTCCCCATGACTGCTGGTCAACAAAATGTAATTTCAATTCTAACAAAGCGATGTTGTTTTGGGAGGTTCCATGCATTAGCTGCCTTTCCCACTATCCATTTTCAGCTTTCCAGTGTCTACTGGTTTTCCAGCCAGAACTGCTAACGCCAGAGTCCCTTTCTAATCTCACCTCTTACAGAGGCCCTACTCACTCAGACTTGCCAAGCCACGAAATTCAAGCCGAAATGGGATTTGTCACAGAGGATTTTTTCATGTAGTACACAGAAAGCTTAACACTGCACATTGCTGATCCAACAGAACATTGTAGCATCTAACTATAAAGAAGCTTTAACCCAAAAAATCTGAATCATAGCTCCTGTTTACAAGCATCTGATGAGTTCTTTATGCATTTGCCTTTACGTTACCATTTCCTATTATGCACCATTAGGCATGAGTGGTTAATTAGTTTTTCCCATATACCAGTACATACATAAATTCCAGTTATTAGCAGCATTAGATCATCAGTTTACACAAAGTACCTTTAAATACAATATTTGCATATCTTCTAGTCTGCATGTCCTCCTCCAGACATCAGCATATATGTTTTGGAGGACTTTGTTAGTTCTTTGAAGAGATATAGTCTTCCTGATATTTAACCAAGTATTTAAATTGTAATCCCTTGCATCACCAAGGTTTTCATTACCTCGGCTGAAAAACTACATAACTTGTCCTAGGCTCACACATAATAATTGAAGGGCATAATAACACTGTTTCACATATAATATTATTTCTGCTTAATTCCTTACTAAGACACATGGACCTGAGAGAGCTGGATGGAATTTCCAGATAAGGCTGAATGTCATTTCCAATTTCACTAAAACAAAGTAAAAGGCATTGCATTTCTCCACCTCAAATAACTGAAATCTCCATTTATTTCACTCTTATTCTGTGCTGTTAAACAAAAAAGCAAAAACCATACTTCCAAAAAGAACCTGGCTGAAGGAGATAGAGGGAAAGAGGGAACCAACCTTTTGTTCCTTTATACAAATGACAGCAAGCACTAAATATTGAGTAGTTATGGCATGTTTTACATTTCAGTCCAGCAGAATAGGATCTATGCCTGGTCCAAACATTGTTGAGAAAAACTACCACCTGACTCCATAATCATATCACAATATTAAGTTCTGCTTCTTTGATGAATATGTTTGCCCTAGCACAGACCCAAGTTATAACAATTTCTATCAGTTTCAGACCAAAAAACGTATCATCCCTCCCCATCTAGAAAACAAGTGCTTTCCACCAGCTGGGTGATTACATCTTATCCCTTGAACCTCATCTTGAAACGTGTGTTATGGCTTACTGTCACGGTTTAGCATAATCAATGTGAAAGAGCATGTACAACCAGAATCTACAAAGAGTATTAGAAAATGTCATAATTCAGACAGGCATATTACCTTAACAGTTTCACCTTTATCACGAAAATAAGGAATTACATTTTATTAATGACTCTGCCAGCCATGGTGGAATCCTCCAGGCACAGAACACACACCTGCATTCATAGTGGAGCTTGATTTTGTAGGTAGCTAGGCTTTTTATACCCTGGGTATGGACTCCATGGGTAATTCAGGTAGCTTATACATGATAAAATGCTCAAAAACATATTACAAGTAAAATATAGAGTAAGGTTCTGTAATGACTATTTACTTTAGGAGGTAAAATGGGAGGGGAAAAGTAGTTTAAATATGCCAGCAACTCTGGACAAGCTAAATTAAATGCTAAGTTCCCGCTGACAACCACATTATGATTTTTGAGATTTGTCATGAAAGGTCTTAGGGGAGGAAAAAAAAACAACTAAGCTTCATAAAATAATAAGCAGAACAAACCAAGGTAATATATCTATATTTCACTTAGGATTCTAGTATTATAAACCACTTCAGCTTTGCCTTATGCTGTTTAACTCCTACAGAAAGTACCGAGTCATTTTCTTGTACGGCAGGAAAATGCATTAATTTTTCCCAACATATATGCTGAGGGTTTTTTGGCTCTCCTTTGCTAAATATGAAAGCCTAAGCCTTAGGTATCAAGGAGACATCCAAGGAAGGTTTTGGATGAAAAGAATTTCAGTATCAGTCATGGATACCCATATGCTTAGTCATGCCAAAGTGTTATAATGGCATTCACTATGTAACACAAAAGAACCAATCATCTGAAATAAGGACCACACAGAAGACAATCTTGTACCCAAGGAAACAGAACAGCAAAGTATCTCATTTTTCACACCAGATTACACAAGCAGTAACAAATTCTAAAGGAAGTACGCTAAAAGGGCTACTTTCCACTAAAAGAGAAAGGATATGATTTTACAAGCCCAATATTATGTTTTCATTCATAAAATCTAGAAACAGGGCCAGACCTGACTGCATACATTCAATTTGACCTTTCAGGAACATTTATTTTACTGCAGAATCTCCACACTAATAGGTAACTTCGAATTACACCAATAATGCTGGTCACAGATATCACCTCCCAGTGAAGTAGCAGTTAATTATAAAATCCTTCTGGGACCATCACTCTTAAAGTATCCATCCTGCAGATTACACCAATAAGCCTGGTTGTCTAAAGAAAGTGACACTTTTGGATGCTAGCAATAAATTCACTAAATTGTGTTGATTAACACAGAATCTTGCAATAATGGTAGTGACTGTGTCCAAGAAAATAACTCCACTTTTCTATGAGTGTTCAGTTCAATGGTGCCCAAATTTTTCAGCCAAGAAGAATATTGGTTTACTCTATTGACAGGAGGTGGCTGCAACTGCAGAAAGATTGAGCCAACTGTAGACAGAAGTCACCATGGATAAAAGTCAAAGAATTTGTGATTACTGTCTGTATGTCATGCACTCTATAGTGCTCGCACACTAAGATGCATCCCAGACCGGGATCCCACATCCTCACCAAAGCCAGAAGCTTGCAGTGAGCTGTTACTAGCAGAACAACACATACACCTCACACTTACCTTCTCATTTCCTCAGAGACCTTTTGAGAGCAACGTCTAGCATGGGTAGTTTTCCTTCTGGGCATATGTTAGATACTTTGGGGTGTAACTGACTCAGAACTCGATTAGAAACCACAAAATTTTGTTTCAAATCCTTCGTCAGATTTTTTTTTAGTAACTTCAAGATGTCACCTCATCTGCACCATTCTCTTTCCTTGCAATAAACAAATAGAGTGTTTTCTCCAGTTCACTAAAGTACTGAAAAAGTAATTTTGTGATTGTGAGACATTCAATATTATGATTTCAGAACCATACAGGTATCACATTATGCAAGAAAACAGAATATATAAAATTTAGAATGAAAGTAACTGGAGTGGACTTGCTGACTTGAAGCAACCAGCATTTCATTCATCCAGAAGCTAAGAGGGGTCAATTAGGATTACTTTTCATTGTATTTCAGACTTTTTAAAAATCTAAACCTTTGTATAAACCATCTAATATTCAGTATTTTTTTCCTCACAAAGAAATCTAGCATCAATGGCTTCCCTGATAACATCCCACTAGTAAAGTCAATCATGGAATCACAGAATCATCTAGGTTTGAAGGGGCCTTAAAGATCATCTAGTCCAACCATTAACCTAACTCTGACAAAAAAAAAAAAAAAAAAAAAAAAAAAGAAACAAGCAATAAAAATCACTAAACCATATTCCTAAGGACCATGTCAACCCATCTTTTAAACACCTCCAGGGATGGTGCCTCAACCACTTCCCTGGGCAGCCTATTCCAATGATCGATAACCCTTTCCATGAAGAAATTTTTCCTAATATCCAATCTAAACCTCTCCTGGCGCAACTTGAGGCCATTTCCCCTCGTCCTATCTCCTGTGATTTGGGAGATGAGATGGACCCCCACCTCGCTACACCCCCCATTCAGGTAGTTATAGAGCGCGATAAGGTCTCCCCTCAGCCTCCTCTTCTTCAGACTGAACAACCCCAGCTCCCTCAGCCTCTCCTCATAAGACTTACTCTCCAGACCCCTCACCTCAGCTTCATTGCCTTTCTCTGCACCTGCTCCAGCACCTCAATGTCTTTTTTGTGGTAAGGGGCCCAAAACTGGACACAGTACTTGAGGTGAGGCCTCACCAGTGCCGAGTACAGGGGGATGATCACCTCCTGGGTCCTACTCACCACACTGTTCCTGATACAGGCCAGGATGCTGTTGGCCTTCTTGGCCACCTGGGCACACTGCTGGCTCAATGTAAAAGTACAAGAGAATTGGAAACTATATTTGTTCTGGGACGCTCTCTTATTCTTCTAAATATATCGCTTTTTAATAAATTACCAATTTACTGGCAATAACTGAAACAATGCATACAATTTATTAATCTACCGAGCCATGCCAACTCACTAGATTCATTAAAAACCTTTGCAAAAGAAAATTTTAAAAAATCTGACCACTTACATAGTATACAGATTTCAAAGACTAACCAGACTATAATTGGATTTTTTCAAACTTTTTATCGTGAGCCTAATTACAAGCCTAAGACTTGAGTCTCAAATGACACTTTATCATTCTTCAGATTATTTGAAATAACTTTAGTTTTCTTTTTAGGCTACGCTTGCTGGTACTGCAGTCAATCCACCACATTTAAGTTATAATTATGATCCTGAATGCTGCAGATTAAGATAGCATTCATCAGTAGTTTGACAATACAAAAGACCGTGCCAGACACAAAGGAATCTTAGAAGAGCAGGGATTTTTTTCTCCCTTTACAGACCATGATATGGGCTCCAATCCTGTTTTATTGAAACCATTAGCAATTTTCTCTATTGCCTTCAATGGGAAAAAGATTAGAGTTCCTATTATGTAAGATTGATGATGATGACATGGTGACTAAAGCACCAAAAATTCTCAAGCATGATTTATCCCTTAATCTTTTTGAAGGCAATCAATTTTTTCGTTCCTTTTTTTTTTTTCCTGTTTCCCATCCCTTTTCTATGGTATGTACGTACATCTCACTGCTTTATTAATAGCCTTTGGAGAATATTTCTAAATTTAGTTTTTCAGATTACTTTTTCCAATTCTTTCATCTCTTAGTAGCTCTCAATTTTTTTTCTAAAACCATCTTTTCCAATCAATGCAGTATTTAAAAGACATAAGTTACTTTCTGCTGACAGTTTCTGATTATCAACATTGCGCTTTTGTTTGTTTGTTCTAAAGTCAAGTATACACTGAACATGGTACATTTAAGTGTTTGAAAGTAAATTCTGTACATAAAAAACAAAACAAACAAAGAAATGGGAAGGCAGATTTTGATTCATTCTTGTCCACTTTTATAATATTAAGCTGATGGTGTGTGCAAAACTGAATTATGGATTTCACACAATCCTTCACAATAATCAGAAGAAATTTCTCCTGAGTTGCAATACCACACATTTTAGAACCAGCTATAAGAATAATAATCACTGTCAAATTACAGTGTCAGATCTTTTTTTACTAACTTTTTTCCAGAAAGCTCATAATGTTTTAAGAACTAATTCAGGGAAAGAAAGCAATCTATTTACAAAGAAATTCACATTACTGACGACACTTGACCTAGATGCATTCATTTTAAAGGCCAGGGAAACAACTGCTGTGCTACTGAGCTTGAGGGGAGACCTGGACCTCGAAGCCTACTCCTTGTATTGGGTCGATAACAACTTTATTCTTCCTAGCTTTTGAGACACAGTTATAAAAACACTGGCTATAAAGCTAACACCTAATAAGGCCTGGTTATTCTATTTATCCAAATTTTCCTGGAAAATAACTTATAAGTGTATAGTCCATTTGTGAATAGAACAGATAAAGTAAAAAGGAATGGACAGTGCTTGGCAACCTAGAATTTGATGATTATTCTGAACACTCCTATTTTTTCAAACTTTCTCTGTATTTTCTTCTGTTATTTAAATGCCTCATTGCATACATAATAAAAACCTAGCAAAAAAAAGAATTTCCATAGCAATTATTCTAAGGAATGCAGTTCAGCAATTCATACATGAAATTTTATGTACTTTAACCAATGCTTTTCTTTATCTAGATGGATTTCTTTATATTCAAGTGGAAATATTAATATTGATCATTAAGAGTTTCATAGTAATACATTATTAAAAACTAAACTTTATCCAGAAGAATGTTTTTTGGTTCCTAGAGAGACTGTGATGTTAACTTTCCAAAGTTTAGCATTTCCAAAACTCTAAGGTGATTCTAAAGATATTTCAAGTAAAAATTTTCTTTAATATTTGAAATGTCTACAGTAACATCACATAAAAATACAAAGAGAATTTATGCAGATTTTTACATTAACCAGGAATTTCCCAAAGCAAAAAGCTTCTGATTAAGAAGCCAGAATCTATATTTAGACTAACTGCAAAGGTTTTGAATTTTTTTTTCCATTTCGAATTTTTTTTTTGTTAGGATTTGGAGTAGATAATTAGTTTTGCAAATCCCTTTGGGTTTTATACACTATCCTTTTCCTCTCTCATGGCAACATTTTGTTGCCAGCGTACTACATAGTATAGAACCGTTATTTTAGAAAAACAAATATGAGGAATTATTAAAGTAGCTGCCTCAAACACCTCAGAAAGGATTCTGATTGTACTATGACCAAAAAAAGACTATAGAAGACTCCCCTTCTTTGGAGATTCTCAAGACCCGCCTGGATGCCGTCCTGAGTAGCATGATCTGACATGCTCTGGGTGGTCCTGCTTTGGCAGGAGAGTTGGACTAGATGATCTCTATGGTCCCTTCCAACTCTAAAATTCAGTGAAATTCAGTGAAATTCAGTGAAATAATCTTAGCCTCAAAACAGGGGATTTTTAGACTCATAATAGCAGAGTTAAGAACATGCATGATATTCCAAAATAAACTCATGTAATTGAGATTATTTACTTAAGATACAACTGGCTGTTTTCTCCCTTATTACAAAACATATTTATATTAGTTTTCTTGACAGAAAAAAAAAAAACAACAAAGGGGGATAGTTCTTATCAGGAGAAAATTCCTAACCCACAGTGCAAAGTATCATTGCATTGTTCTATTAGGGGATTCCCCTGATTTAGGAATGAAGGCATATTCCAACAATAATTTTACCTTCTCCTTTTTAAGAAATTCACGCTAAGTTGATCTGGAGATCAGAAACAGAGGACTGTAGACACCTCACATGCAATTATTTGTTTCTCTGTTTTTATGCAACTTGCACGTCCTTCTGTTGAAGCCATTAGATTCATGTGAGAACCTGTCAAAAAACTTCCTTATTATTAAGTCTCATGTAATTCTTCATTGCAATACCAAGCTTTTCTGAAGGATCCCACCAGTATTTAGACCAGTATTTAGACTGCCTCTGTGATAAACAGAGCCTCAAAGAGCCTCAAATAAGCCATGCTCGAAGCAGAATGCCATCTGAAATAGCTGTTTGGAAACAGAAAAGAGTTTATCTTAAGCCCACTTTCTCTTAGCTTTAGGACTTGGCTCCAGATGACAGTGCTGCACGTGGCAATTCAGAACAGGCAGGACCCATCCCATGGTAATCCATGCCATCCAAACAGGAGCAATGGTCACTCTGAATTTGGAGACATAAGAAGCAATCATGGTGTCTCATTGCCAGCTCACAGTTACAAGTCTTCATACAGACTGGGAAAAGCTGCCTTTGATACTTTCCTCAGCCCAGAGTCCTTATTCCCTAGGAAAACGTCCCAAGCAACAAACTACAGGCTCCTTTCCTCTACATCCCTCCAATCTTTTTGTCCTTAGAGCAGTAGGACTCCCTGACTCCCCTTTTCCAAGTGTGCTATTTAGAACAAAACTTCATGAAAAAGGGATTAGAAAACCCTAATCTGAAAAATAAATAATTACAATTAAGGATATGTAAATAACATGATTGAAGCTACCTCAAAATTCATTACAGCCTGAGAAATTTCTGATTTAAGACACTAAAGAGTACTGGTGGGTGGGGTTTTTTATTGCATACATTAATAATGACACTTAAATGCAAAGAAATCAAAGCATCTAATGTTCCAGCAACATATGAAGAAATAATTAGTTAATGCTGAAAGTGAAGTCTTCAATAAAAACCAAGACAACCAAGACAAGGTACTTGTATAACTGAATGACCACCGAAACTGTTAACTGTTTCATTAAAAGCACACAGCCAAATCCTTTTACACTTTTCTAAATAATACTCACCTGTAATGAACTTAAGTACTGGTAAGGATAGAGAAGCAATATAGAGATATGTACAAATACCTCAACCTTTGTTTTAGGCTGCCTCATCATTATGAAATAGTTTTACTGCATTAAAATGGGATGTGTTAAACGCGACAGAAATCCATGTAAACATCAAGAGAAAGATCAAAGAAAGAAGTCATGGTCAAAAAGAGAAAAGGAGTTTGCAACATGTCTGAGAAGGATCACAAAGCTGTAGAAAACAGACATGGAAAATGGCTGATTGAAGGAAGTACAGAAGCTTTACAAAGAGCAAAGAGAAAATCAGGGAACTTGAGAAGAGGATGCTCCAAGGTGTCCATATGCTGCTTTAACCACCGATTTTCAAAAAAAAATCACAGAAGCAAGAAATCCAAATATATCCCAAGGTATTAAAGTCCAAAGACTTTGAACTGTAAATTATTCATACTACAAAGTCTATAAATAACTGTGATGTAAAGGGAAAAAAAGAAAAGGAGGGAGAAATTTAGAACTTGAAAACTCTAAGTATAGAAAGTTATATGCTCCTTAATCATATCAACCTCTTAAAAACAATCAGTAACAAGAATGCATGAATGCCTGTCAAAATTAAACAAAATCCTACCAGCCATAACTTCCATAAACTGAAAATACTTGACCATAAGGAGCAGCTCCACAAAAAGCAAAAATTTAAGTAAGAAAGGCCAAAAAACTCATTTGATTATGTAATACATCCTGTTTTAATGAAGCAATCAGTTGATTACTCTAGAATGAGAGGTGACTTAAAAATAAAATAAAACAGAAATAAACATCAACTCATTAAAGAAGCGGGCAGGGGAGGAGAGGCAGGACAAAATAATAACTTTTCCAATCTTACACAAAACCTGCTTTTAAAACTTGCTGCCAGCTTCCCGTTATGTTTTCAATACAGGAATGAATTATTTACCTAATGTGGACATTTATGTGCTCCAGAACCCATGAATATACACGTTGTGGATAGTCTGAGTTACTACCTTAACAAATGTACATCTTTTATTGTGCCACAGTCTTGTTTCAAGGAAGAGCAGGTTTGGAAAAGCTTCTCCCCAGAACCTGCTACAGTGAGCTCCAATGGAAGAAACCGAACAGATGGTTTCTTGTCAGCAGGCAGTTTATGACGGAGGATTTGCAGGTAAGAGCAAAAAATATTCTTCCACTGATACATACCCCTCTCTCCCCAAAAACACAGTATCAGTATTTGTGATCAAAATTTCCAATGTATAGAATCTACAGTCATCATATTTTGGGAGAAAATAGTCTTTGACTTTTTTTCCCTATACTCTACATAGAAGAAACTCCTTATGGTGATAAGGGCAGCTTCAGTAAGTTAAAAAAAAAAACCAAACAACACACACCCTTCTCCAAAGGCAACTGACATATGACTGGTTATGCCTTTTTTACTCAAAGTCAGCTACGTATACAAAAAAAACCCACCTCCCTATAGGTAAGTGCCACACTGCAACTGCATTTGCTCCATCTTCCTCATTTTTGCATAACAGTTCTAGAGTGAAACCTGACTTCATGTTCCTGAAAGACAATTTTAAAATAATACAACAGGGAGTACTTGTTAGCAAACTATCGATATTATATTAATTGAGCCTCAAAAATTAAAATTGGTAAGATATGATGTGTCACTCAATATCCTTGATACCTATTCTATAACATGAATAGTTAAATCTGCATAGATCCCATCCATCTGAAAAATTTATTAAGATCCTATTGTATTTTGAAACTGAAATCGCATCAGATACCAACACTGTTTTGCGTTGTCACAAAGTACTTATGGTTTTTAGTCACATAGCTTTCAGAACTTCTGATCAATGAAGATCAGAAGATGAAAACTAATGAGCAAAACTAATATAAATTTGCAAATTCATCAATATATAATGAAGCTGAAAATAAAAACCTTTTTTTTTTAATTGCATGTCTTTGGAAACTAAAATTTTGCTTTCAGAAAGTAAGAGAATATTTCATTCTAAAAACGGTAAAGGGATAGAAACTTCTCAGACCAGTGAAATGAAAGAATGGGTGGAAAAAAGGCAGATTCAGAAGAATTATTTACTGAAAAATATTTTTCTATATTTCCTTATTACCTCCATATAAATTAGACAGAGATATAGGTAGGCACTAAAACTGCCCTAGACTCTCTGCAGGAATTATCAAGGTCAGAACTGAAGTTGCAGCGGCACTTTTTTGTGCTATGCATATACTCTAAATCACAGTTAGTTTTATGTTTCTGCTTTAGAAGATACTTCATATAAAATAAACACACATTATACAAGCCAGAATTATAAAGAAGGCAAACTACTTGAAGAAAACCTATCATGGGGAAAAAAAAAGTCATTATAAAGAAGCAATATAACGTAAACTAAATAATATCTAAATATTATGCCTTCACTAAATGCACCCTAATGCAAGTCAAACTGTTCAAGTGGGTGAATTTGCTGCCTATGAAGCTGCAAGAAAATTCTGCTCGTGATGTCAACCTTTTCAGGAGGTACAAGGAAAAAAACCTATTTTTGTTTTAGACTATCTGTTTAGTCTAATTCTAAGTCTTTTTAATTCAAAGTTGAGACAACCAACATTTGAAAATGCCAGAAAGCTTTGTTACTTCCATTCTTTGGGGCATCTCAGAAAGAAAATAAATAGATAGATAGATAGATAAATAAAAATCAGTAGAATAACCTAAAATCCAGCAGAAATCTACCAATCTACAAAATCTAAAAGGATATGGTGAACACACACACACACAAAATAAATCATTTATAACTACAGATACTACTTAAATCAGGATAAGAAATGTTAAGAAAAAATAAGGTTTTCATCCTGCATGCACATTTTATTAAAATAAGAAATATTTAAATGTCAATTTCCTGCATTCTAATTATAATTTCAATTCAAAAGTTTAACAAAGATATCAGTCTATCAAATAACATTATTCAGCACTCTTTAAATGTAAATTATTAAAAAAATAAAAAATTAAGCAAAAGAATTTAAAGAGCTCATAAGTAGACAGTAAAAGTGAAAGAGCACAAAGAAAATTTAGAAGATAACTATGCTGAGTCAGTTTGTTAAGTTTCTCTTTTGCATGAAGAATATATCTCATTAAAATTGATTTCAATTTTAATGGTAGTACTTTCCATTGCTATAATGTTTAGGATACATTGTTTTTACAGTGATAGAAAAAACTAATGTTTAAATATGAATACTGAGTAACTTCCTGGCTTTATTTTTATTAGGAATGTAAATGACAGATTGTATTTAAATGTAAATCAACTAATTTTAAAGGTCACTGATCAAGAAGAATGATTTGCCTCTTAGAAAAGTAACCAATAAGGAGAAAAATGGAACAAACTTCAAATTATTATTTTTATTCAATGACAATTCCTTAACATGAATGAAAAATAAGTCAAGGAAACCACAGAACTGGAGATAGACAATATTTTTCTAATGGTGATCTGCAGTTAGAAACTGTGGAATAGACTTTTGAAAAGAATATTTGTGATTAGAACAGGCTCACATACTTGAAAACATTGTTTAAGGGGAAAAAAAATCCTGCATTGTCAAGAAAATAATCTGTACAAACTTGACAGGTCTTTTCCCACTCTAATTGCTGGGATTTCAGGACTTGCAAATCATACATTACCCCACAGCAAAACAGAGTAAGAAGTGTTTAAGACATAGCTCTACTGCTAAAACATCAGCAATAAAATACCAGAAAAGAGATGATCTCCTTTCAAATTTAAATTGTGTCTGCCAGCAGTGTTTGCTTATGTTACACAGATTCACTTGTAGCATTGTGCCTTTTTGAACTATCTAGTAATTAAAAACAAAACCACATAGCTATCTATTACTTACCTTTTCACACAAACATGATATCATGTTCCATATCAAATAGGGAACAACACTTCCATAGTTGTAATACTACTGATCTAAACAAAGTGAAATTTAAAAGCTTTATCCACTGTATATGCTCTATATAGAAATATATGTACAGATAATATAATAAAATAATAAAAACAGTGAAATAATAATGATGCTATAACCAATTTCAGATAGGGTAAGACCTACCAAAGAATATTTCTACTAAATGAAACTTTGAAATTTTCAAGTAAAAGAATTGTGTTCATGACTTATTTTCGCTTATTTTCAAGACAAAGATGAGCAATAAATTCAAACTAAGTGGTTAAGCATCTTTCTCATGCATAGTACCTACAAAGCAAAGGTAGAATGAAATATTTCACAGCTTTAATTTAACTTTATTATAAATTTGAGTTTGGCAACTTGGAATGACATTAGTTCTCTGCCTTGTGTTGATTGTGGTTGGTTTGCATTGTTGTTTCAGAGAGTAAGGAGGAGATAGACTTTTAACAGGATTGATACAGTGAATCCCTAAAGCAGTACCTGGAGGAAGGAAAAAGAGACCTATCAATCTAACTTCCAATAATAAAAGATTCAATAACTCCAAAGGCTGAGGCAGAAAAATCCATATGTCCAAAAATGCTGGGGGTGGGGAAGATGTCCCCTGGGCAGATTTTTTCACAAGCCAGTAGATTCAGTTACGGTGTAAATTATATTCTCAGATCCAAAAACTGAACTCCACCTGAGGTACAAATGTGAACTCTAACTTTGCTTCAAAGAAAGATTCTCCTACCAGCTCTCACCCTATTTAAGCTCTTTCACTTAATGGAATAAGGATGGTAAACCTGGCGTCTCATGCTAAGCAAAAAAGTACATATGAGTTCTCCAAATCCTCACCTCTTTTTTCCATATCTCCCTATTTTACAAAACAAGTTTCAAAGCTATGTTTCTACACAGCAGAAATGACAAATCCACATACACACATCTCTGTTTGAAAAGATTATGTATTTCTGAAGCACGTTCTTCTGCAGTGCCAGGTTGCACTCCAGAGCATCTATACCCAGCATGCAACAACCACATACCAAATCATAACACAAACCATGGAAATTCTGCCCAATACGTCCAGAGAGGACAGTGCAGTGAGGGGGTAACAACCTAAACACCTGCTCTTTCATGCATTTCTGTGGCCTCAAAAGGTGTAACTGTAAAAAGGATCTTACCATTGCTGGTGCTGCCTGACCTTCATAAAGATCAAAGCCAATTCATATGAGATATTCTTTTACTTTTCATTTTGATCTTTGTGAGACACTGGATTTTTTTTTTAATTTGTTTTACCTTTTTTAAACTATTTCTACAGCAGTTTTAGACACTCAGAGTATGAAACACTCACAGTATTAAAACTAAATCCAATCCCAAAATTTTAATTTCTGAAACTTTGGAATAAAACAGGAATAATCAGAACCAAAAAAGTGATGACTAATTTTTCCTTAATATATGAAAATCACTATGCATCTATAAACTCCATATTCTACAAAACTGCCAATTTTTTCAATAAACAGACCAAAGAAAGAAAGAAAAAGCTGTCATAGGAGAAACTGGTTAAAATGCCTAACAGAAAACCAAGGCTTTTCATTTTAATAGTGATAATTACAGAAATTAAATAATGCTGGCAATGGTATGATAATAATTATGCCCAGAAAAAGAGCAGATTAAGGGGAATAAAATAATTTTAACATTACTTGGAAAAGCTGCCTCATGAAAATACATACTTTTACTTTTTTTTTCTTAATGTTTTAGGCAGCAAATGGTAATATATGCGATTATCATCCATTCCTCTTAGAAAAAACAACTTGTGATGTCACTTACAGATTTCAGATCTACATTTGCCAGAACCATCAGCTTCATATCCATAGTTAAAATAGCAAAATTTAACACAATTAAGAAAACCTAAAAGCTAACAAAAATGCTACAGCCCAAAACTTAATCCCAAATCACAAAACTGTTTGAAGGCATTTCTTTTTCTTGAAGTAGAAATACCTTGATGTGCTGCTTAGAAATGTAAATAGAGTTCTAACAGATTTTTTTTTTTTTAATTCCAGTTGATAGTTGAAATTTACTACACACTGACATGTCAGCAAGAACCAGTTCAGCACAGCCTGTTTGCAGAGGGTAGTGCTGCTAGAGCAACACCAAAGAGGTCCCTTGTCTTGTCTTCTCTTCCCATATTTCATCCCATCCCATCCCTCTTTCACCACATGACCCATCATTTCTTTATGCACTGTGATGCTGGGCTACTTGAACATCCCAATTTTCTGCATCTGTTTAAAAGAAGCTCTAAAAAAGTATTATGCTGTCTCTAGATGCTAATGGGAGGAGGCTTAATAAGGGGTGACCTTGATTTCTTGCTCTTGCATGTCAGAGGAGCACACAGCTACTGCTACGGGTGCCCTGACAGTGCTCACAACCCCGTTGCCACAGACAACTGCATGTGAACTACAAACAGTGCCTGAATTACAGCAGCAAAACACAGGGACTAAACTCTCCCCAAGTGAAACTGCGCATTGGAACTGCCAGTTTTTAGTTTTTTTACTTTGTGGTGTACACAAATTAAACTGTGACTAACCCAAGTCAAAGCTAAACTGGTGGAGGAAGAGATGGGAGGAAATTTCAGATACCACTGAACTGGAACTTATCTAATTAACTTGCTAGTTCAAAGTCCTGGCTACAATTAGAAACTGGATATATCGCTTTTCTGGTAGAGACTGCTCATAAAAGCTACCAGCTGACACAAACCACTATTAGATTTTACAACAACACTGTTTCTTCAACTGTGAGGCCTGCAACTTACACCATTGGCAAGATTGCTACAACAGTGCTAAAAGTGCTATTACTCTAAATGCTTAGAGGGATATATTATAAACAGAAAGAGGGAGAGGGGATGGACACCAACAATTTTTTTAGAAATTAAAATAGAAGTTAAAAGATCTGAATACACCCAATACAATTATCTCTTGTATCTAATCATAGGGCCAGGATTTCCCTTAGACAGTCCCACAGTTCTGATTTGCCATGAAAGGAAACAAGAAATCCCTCCCTGTCTCTAAGAGCAACTGTCTTAATTCCAGCTTTGCTTTTGCAGGTCCCATATGAGATTTCTTAATCACTTAAGACTTCATGGCATACATACAGATGGAAAATTCAGCATTTAGGCAAATCAAGAGTTCTTCTCAACCCAATAAATATTTCTTTTATGGAGAAAGAAGTTTACAAAAATATTATACAAATTTTCTCTCTAGTTTTTTGTTTGCTTATTTTTTGTAAATCATGAGCACACTATGCTGACTTTAAAAGTATTTGAGAATAGTTTTTAATACCACAATTTCACCATTTCATTGACTGTATTTATATTATCTTATAAATGGAAAATTAACTCTCTTAAGCTTGCTAATTCATATAATCACTCTAAAATTCAAATCATTTTTAGAAGGCAAATTTTGACTACAGTGGCATTTTCAGCCCCATTTAAATTTACATCTAAATTCTACTATCTTTTTTAAATTTCTGCAATACTTATAAGTTCCTTCAGTCTCTGAGCACATCACACATGCATGGCCTGCATGAAATCTTTCAAAAAATTTTATCTAAAGCATCTCAGATTTGGGGGGCAGGGACAGGGGTGTTAAATATCAAATATTAATTGAATATGTGCTACACGATGATTTTCTGTACCAACTTACAAGTATCATTCAAAGTTCCTTCAAAAGCATGAGGACAAAAAACATAACTGATGATGTATTCATAGTTTTCCTTAGGTTTCTATTAATACTATGAATGCAGCAATAAACAACAACTGATGTAAATTATCAAAATTATCAGTTACTGTTTACATACATCATCACTCAAATTCTGACTAAATTCTGATTTTAGCCCTTAATCTATGCATAAAGAACACTTAGCCTTGCAGGTAACGTTAGGACAATGAAATGAATGTAATGAAATTTTCACTTGTTCCAATGTATCCTCTACATTAATCCAACATTTTCCTACACACATACACACAAAACGTCAATAAAAATAGCTACACTGCTACAGAAAACAGAAGTGTCATTTAAAAATATCTGCATGTCAAAGCTTAATGTGGAGCAACTTGCAAAGGCTTACATCAACATTCAGATGACCAATATAAATAATCCCTCAAAACGATGCTGTACTGCTTTACCTTCCTTTTACCATGACTAACAAGCATTGATCAAATTAAAAGCTTTAACTACTTGCTACAAGTCTTTTCCAGCACAAATGTCTTCCTGCCATAATCAATTTATCTACCTGCCTCAAGAGAATCAGTTTAGATGTTGTTATGATTGCTCAGGCAGAAGAATCTTTTTCAGGCTCTTCAGGATGGTGATCCATTACTTGAAATAAAATATTTTCCCAAGCACCTTATATTTTCTACAGAAGAAAGAATAAAAAAAGGAAAAGAAGAAACAGGTAAAGCAATAAAAACTGCAAACACCACAAAGATAAACAGACAACAATGAAAACAAAATCTTTGGTAAATTGGGATCATTCATTCAAGAAAAATGCTGCAATATAACAATAATGCAACAGTATAAAGCAAGAAAGAAAAAACCTGGCTACTTCTGAAGAGAGTAGGAATAGTGTGAAAAGTAATAACTAAAAGGTTTTAAAGGTCATATAGAAAGCAGCAGAACTGCCATACTGCATTCAGTCCTGATATTCAAATTTTAAAGCAGTTACCAAGAAACAAGAGGTACGCAAGGAAGTTATGCTGCTTCTACACCTTGCATATGGATAATCACATCCACAGTCAAAAATGAAATTACTATCCCTCTTGTCCTGTTATACAGGTATTATTTTTGGATTTCCTTTTACATTGTCCAATCTAAGCTGTACCTAAATCTTCCAGATATTATACTTTTATGACATTCTGATTCATCCATATACCTGAAACTAAGCTTCCTCCCCTTCCTTTCCTGATACTGTCATCCTGCATCTCACTTTCTGTACTTTCTGTTAACAGCAATCTTATTCCATCATATGCACTCAAGAAACTATTACAAAGATACTTCAGGTTTTTGTAAAGTCAGTGCTTTCTCAAACTTCTTCCACTAACTGAATCACCTTTCTGCATCATACAGCTCACCTTCACTTTTAAAGCTTTTCAAAACTTTACTGCAGACACCAACTGGGCATAGTTTAATGAGCCTTTCCTTCTGCAGCAGCGATGGTTTCACCAGTGTCCAGCTATTCCTCGCTACTTCTTCCTTCTTCCTACTTCATGATCTGCTCCGATCTCTTCTCTTACAAGTACTTGTTCAGGTACATAATGAACCAGATGAAACCAGGAAAAGAAATCCAGGTTTAAAATAAGCACTTATTTAAAAAGAAAGTCAATTTAGCATAGATCAGCTGTGCCCAAATATTACAGCATAGCTCAGGAGGTGGTGCAGAAGCAGAATCATCAACAGTAGCTGCTTAAATTTGCCCTGGAGCTAAAGAATTGTTGAAAATAGTCTTCTGCAACAGGAAATTGACCTCAGCTAGAAGCAGCCCATAAAGCAGCTGACTAAATTGTTAAACAGGTAACTTTACACCTGCAAGGAAACACTTCCAAAGATCTGGCTCCTCATTGCTTTCTTTCAACCTCCTCCTAGTACTTTTCTTGGATGCACTGTGAAAAGCAGCTCAATGGCAGTTGGGTTGCGACGGGTTGTTGTCACCAAGAGCCTGACCTTGCTGATCAATTCTAACTCGGTCTGTGCTTGCATTCCATCTGTCTAAATCCAGCTGTTGTCTCTCCCTTTGAACAGAGAGACTGAGTCTGGTTTTGACGGGTATTTACATAGTTCTTAGCACAAACAGAACGGAATCTTTGTCCAAGACTCAAAATCAAAGGTACTAAAACATAAGAAAATAAGTCTCCCCTTCCCTCTCAAAGAATCATGAAAACCATCACTACCCACATGTGTATGACAACTACAAGGTGAAGTTCTCTTGCTTTCCCTCATCCCCTACTTTTTGAAACAGGAACTATATCTGGAAGTGCTGGCATAATGTTATACATTATGGAACAGGTTCATGCTATATGGGCACAGATACAGGAAGCAAAATAAGTAAGTAGGCAATAATAGAGAAAAATAAGCTTTTGGGGGATTATTAAATAGATGTTATTACTTAACTTAGATTGAACTTAAAAAAACAATCAAGAAATACATGTATATCACTATATACTGAACTTTGAAATGAATTCTAGCATACGGCTAGAATTAAAAGAAAAATTACTGAAAAATTATTTTTGAGTCCATAAGCTAAACTAATTTTTTTTCATCATACAGAGAACCCTAATCTGACATTTCCTGCTCTCTGAACAAAAGGGTCACGATTTTTTTAGTACAATTTTTGCAGACTGCCTGTCTTCCTGAACAGGTGGAAAGGTTGCTTGGAGAGCATTTTTCTGCAAATAAAATTTGATTGGTTCAACATGGACCTTCCATATAATGTTCTTAAAATGAGTAAATTAGTAGGTGATATAAAACTCTGAAAATGGAAAGACTGTACTGAAAAGCCTAATTTCCTTTTTACAGTAATGCTGAAAAAAAAGTGATGTCATGCTTAAATTGACCATGTTTTTATTCACAACCCCAGGCAAGCCAGCAAAAATAGTGTGATTTTATTAAATATATTTTAAATGAACAATTTTCTTCTCCTTTGAAAACAACTGAAAGAACATTCTAGCAGTGACTGCCAACTGACATTTGGGTACTACAGGCTGTTCAATTTGCACAGGATTTCCTATTGTTCACTGAAGGTGAAAGAATCACGAACACAGAGCGAGAGAAAAGAAAAAGCAGTCTTAAGAAGCCAGGAACATATGAATTTTAAACAGACAAGGAAAGTACAGCAACTTTGTAGGAGTTGGTGGGAAGCCTGCTACACTTTGAAAGCTTTTGAAACAACCCCTCTGCTGAGCCTGTAAGAAGATGATCAGGACACCCATTGACTTCAAAGAAATCAGCAATCATCATGGATTAGAAACTGACTTGATTGCATCCATTTGTACCAGAAGGAGGACAACACTTGTCCTTTGAAAACAGACTGCAAATTGGTAGAGAGAATATACTTGGCTTTCCAGATACAAATCTCTGCTCTTGAGAAGGACAGAGCAAAGAGGTACCAGACAAATATACAGAAGTTACTCATCTTACTTGGTTTTGTCCTAACTCCACAGGGGGGGGAAAAAAATGGCTGACCTTCTTGAAAATTCAGAAAAATCCATATGCCAGAAAACAAGTAGCATTTAAATATGGGATCTTTCTATATGTCTTACATAAAGAGGTCTGAAGAACAGTGCTTGATCCTTAAAATATCCATCACTCTACAACTGTACTTTTTGAACCAGAAGACATATATAAACACACAGGGATACAGGCTGTACAGTTTGAGAGAGAGATATATATTGTCAGATATTTAACTGAGAATCCTCAAAATTCATTCATCTGGAAAAGTAACAGCCATATCCATATGGTCAAATTACTTAAATCTGAGATGCTTTCAGTTCTTGGTTCTGCACTACCAAGTTCTGCACTACCAGTTCTGCACTACCAAGTAAGTAGCCATTTCAAAAGCAATATAAAAAGTTTTTTAAAAAAATATCTAAAAAAATTGGAAATTTAGCCATACAAAGTTCAAACTTTATTACATGGGGTTCCTCTCTGTGTGAGAACGTTTTAAAGAATTAAAAGAATTTTTTCACTGATGCTACGGTGTTATTCTTAGAAGGAAACTGATTTTACCACAAATGGATCTGAGATGAATCTGGAGAAGCAATACAGAAGGGAATAATACCAGCCAGAAAAAAAAAAAAAAAGAATATATATATAAATACATAGATATTTAACAGCAATAAGTATTTTCCATGACTTCAAATCCAGGACAAAAAGGTACAGTAACTGCAGGGTTGTATTTTGAATTGTTTGCAACCTGTCCAAGTGATTGGCATCACTATGTGCCCTGACCACAGAGGAAACCAACAGATCTAATGTGTTTCTTTTTCAGTCTTCAAAACACCTTTCCAGTCTGACTACAAGATGATTCTTACTAGAACTGAAAATTCCCTGAAGATGTGGAGACAGAGAAAAAGAAAATGCATTTTCTTCTTCACTGACATTAAAACATGAAGTAACTTCTTGCATAAATTCATAAAATCCTGCAACTTATGATGGGATTAATTAACAAATGAGTGGTCTTGGCAGGATAAAGGAAATGCAAGAAGTATACAGGTGACAATCAAGTGCCAGTTCTTCAAAAAAAAAAAAAAAAAAAAAAGCAATTTAGCTAACATCAGATTAATTTTTCCACAGAAGAACTTTTCTTTTCATACACTGTTTCCATCTTGATAGTGAATCTTTGATCAGTGTGTCTGAAAAAATAATCTTTGTGAAGATTAAGAGAACAAAGGAACCCAGATAAACTTGAAAATGGCAATGAATCTTTTCAGGTCATCAGGTAAATAAACTACTACAGGCACCTCAATGGAATAGAAATAGTTTACATACGGGATTATAATGGAAAGTGAATGGTTTAAAAAAAAAAAAAAGAAGAAGAAAAAACCAAGGTGAAACTGTCACCTTATATACCTTTTCAAACAAAATAATACATTAAGCATTAATAAAAAGTGGCAAAAATCAGACAGACATGTCAATCCAGGAATTATAAAAGATGAAATTAATCAAAGCTCACTGTGGTATGAAACCTAGCACTTAAGACAGTTGCTGTATCTTGGAGAGCTGCAAGTGTGAGACCAATCATTACAAAAAAGAATACATTGTGGTCAAAAAAAATAATTCAGTTTTAGTGACTTGATACTATTCCTTGAATCTATTTCCTTTAATTAACACCTCAGTCTCAGACACCTTTCTTGCAAGCTTCATTATGAAAATCCTTCATAAGCTGTTTTGCAGTTAACAAGGACGCACAGAATCTCCCAGGCTTTTCTGCTGGGCCTCATGCTCTTTGACCCTGCCTTCTCTACCCCACTTGTCTATTGGCTGCCAACACGCTGGAACACTTCTTGCTTCCAAAGGATTTGAAAGAGATTCATAATTGGTTTTCACGTCTTGAACATTTTTGCAGAATTATTTTTGGCCTCCCTTACAATATTTTGGGCATTGAATACTCGCACATTATGATACCTTCAAAAAAATATTTACTTACCTAAAAAGTAACTCATTGTCTTTTCTTCATGCTCTATTTTAATGAATATTATTTATTTGCCTTACCTCCTTGAAATTTCTTAAGAACAAAAAACCAAAATAAATTACTGTTTTAGTGGTTTGTGTTGGGTTATTTTTGTTGGTTTGTGTTTTTTTTTTTAATTTGCTTTTAAGCATGTCTCCCTGTATATGTTGTTCCTTTTGGAAATTAAACACTACCATAGTGAATTTGGCTTTTTTTCCCACCTCCTATAAGGCTCTGAACAAAAAGGTATATGATCATCATTTCAAATGTCTTCAATAGAAATGATTTTAGCCCTATGCTTATTCAAAACCAGGAGGCTTCCTTTTCTGTGATCCTTAACAACAGCTCAGTAAAGCTGTCTTCAGACAGACAACTTCTGCCTAATTGTCAGTGAGCTCTTCATACTTCATAGCAGAACTTCAGTCCATAACAATAAAAATATATTGTCTATTAAAGCAGTTAACTTGTTTGTCTCACTTGTTTATTCTAAGCTTTCTGGACGGTAAAGCACATCTTCATACATAACTTGTATAGTAACACTAGTCCACAGACTGAATTCCTGCCACTAACTGGGAAAACAGAGGTGAAGAGCAAAGTGACTATTTGCTAACAACAATAATAATAATAATAGCAGCAGAATACTTCAGTATAAATCTCACTACAGAAAATTTCAGATCTTAGCAAGCTTAGTGACCAGGGGCAAAGATGGCAGATGAAAATGCATTTTCCACCACTGTAAAATATGGGAAACAACATAGGGAAAAGCAATCCTGCTTTAAATATAAAATGATTGGCTTGAAGTCAGCAACTGATCCTGAAGTCACAGTTGGAAGCCCTCTAACAACCAGCACTTCTGCACAGCTTTGTTCAGGAAAAGAAAAGTGGGGGTCTGGGGGAATACAGGAATACTTGTACATCACTGTATAAATCTATCACACATATACATCTTTAATGCTGTGTGCACTTCTACCTACCACAAAGGTCTGGTGGAACTAGAAGATGCATCCATAAAGTCTCCATGATCAGCGGCACTGAATGCTTTCTATATCAAGAGAGACTAAACACACTTCAGTCTTCAATTTTCAATATAAATCACAGAGAAGAAATACAATTAAAAATCATGTGAAGACAGACAGCACGGGGACAAGTAGAACTCACAATACTTCCTATGATCCAAGAACTTAAATGAACATCATATTCTTCAGCCATCAGGTTTCTAAGTATCAAATAGGCAGTACTTCTTCCCTCAGATTTGTGGAACCAATTGCAGCAGGATGTTTTAGAGATAAAAGTAACATTAATGAGAGAAGTTATGAAACAATATCACATCTGTCATCAATTTAAAACTATTGTCCAGTTGCCCTGAGACTCAGAAACTCCATAAACTGCTGGCTCTTACAGGCTAGGATGGAATAACCAGGGATGAGTCAACTCATACATGTACTGTTTTCAACTACTGTTTCAGAAAGTATACCAGGGTTTTTTTTACAGGATTTCCCACAGCATTCTCCTGGAGACACTGGCTGTTCATGGCTTGGATGGGAGTACCCATCAGTGGGTAAAAAAATGGCTGGAGGGCTGGGCCCCGAGAGTGGTGGTGAATGGAGTTAAATCCAGTTGGCGGCCTGTCACAAGTGGCGTTCCCCAGGGCCCAGTATTGGGGTTGGTTCTGTTTAATATTTTTATCAATGATGTGGATGAGGGGATCAAGTGCACCCTCAGTAAGTTTGCAGACAACACCAAACTGGGCAGGAGTGTTGGTCTGCTTGAGGATAGGATTGCTGTATGAAGGGATCTGGACAGGCTGGAGCAATGTTTTAAGGCCAATGGTATAAGATTAAAACAAGGCCAAGTGCCAGGTCTTGCACTTGGGTAACAACAACCGCATAAAACACTAAAGGCTTGGGGAAGAGTAGCTGGAGAGCTGGCCGGTGGAAAAGGACCTAGGATGTTGGTGGACAGCCAGCTGAATATGAGCCAGCATTGTGCCCAGGTGGCCAAGAAGGCCAACAGCATCCTGGCCTGTATCAGAACTTGTGTGGCCAGCAGGACTAGAGAAGTGATTATTCCCCTGTACTCCACACTGGTGAGGTCACACCTCAAATACTGTGTCCAGTTTTGGGCCTCTCACTACAAGAAAGACACTGAGGTGCTGAAGCGGGTTCAGAGAAGGGCAACAAAGGAGGTGAAGGGTCTAGAGCACTAGAGTCCTATGAGGAGTGGCTGAGGAACTTGAGTTGTTTAACCCGGAGAAAAGGAGGCTGAGGGGAGACCTTATAGCCGTCTACAACTACCTGAAAGGAGGTTGTAGAGCGGTAGGCGTCTGTGTCTTCTCCCAGGTAACAAGTGACAGGACAAGAGGAAATGGCCTGAAGCTGCTCCAGGGAGGTTTAGATTGGATATTAGGAAAAATTTCTTCACCGAAAGGACTGTCAAGCATTGGAAAATGCTGCCCAGGGATGTGATTGAGTCACCATCCCTGAAGTTATTTTAAGACAGGTAGACGATGTGCTTAGGGAAATGGTTTAGTGGCGGTTTTGGCAGCGTTAGTTTAATGGTTGGACTCGAAGATCTCAAAGGTCCTTTCCAACCTAAAAGATTCTATGATTCTATGATTTTGTTATTAACTTTGCCTGTAATCACCATGTTTAGTATTTTCTAAGTTGCAGAAATCTTTGTACAACATATTTACGCAGACTTTGGCATTTCATATATGTCATCAGATCAACTCACATTTCAGCTAAAATCCTGTACTTTTTCTAACAAGTACAAGCTACTTAATTGTCAGGGAGCTTCACCAGGCTTTTGGCATTCAGTTCACTTTCAAACTTTTTATGCATCCTAGTGTTTGTGTGTAGATTTAGGAATCAAAGTTCCTTAAATATTGTCAAAAGAGGCACCTCCAAAAATGATTCAGATCACCACAAGGAGTTATTCCTAGTCATGATAAAGTTCTACTAAATCAAATTTATCGCAATATTCAAAGATTTAAAACATGTTTAGAAAGCATTTCCCAAGTCTAATTAAAACTTTCTTAACTTGAACATCTGTTAAAGCAAAACTATATAAAAAAAAAAAACGCCAAACCCCACAGACGACACTAATAACAAACTACATGCTCTACTTCACAAGCCAGATTTCATTCACAAATGTATCAGGTTTTATTCTCAACAGAAGCTGACTCACTGCTTGTTCACTCCCTTCAGTCTTCAAACATTTTGTTAATATATGCAGGAAACAGAGCTACAATAGTTTGCTTATTAGAAGGTAGGGGTTTTGTATAAACTAAGAGCTTGCAAAAGATGGAAGAATTCTACTTGTATAGAGAAGAATATTTTGTATACAGTAGAATATTTAGTAACAAAGACATACTTTCATAGGGATTTATCCATTTCTCAGAGAACAACAGTGAAATAATAATAAGAAATTATTACTACATGAAAGAGAAATTATCAAGTAAGTTTGGGCCAAGTCTAGAGGGAAATATCAACCAATTATTGAAAGTGATTGACTGAGATTACTGTTTCATTTATGTAAGAAACGAACAGAAATAAACAAAGCCATAAAAGCTTACTTTCAGTCTGAATTTTATAACAATACACTACTCTTGGCCAAAATGTAATAGAGAAGGTGAGAATACTGAAAACAGTAAAAACCAGAATCTACTCTCAGTCTTTCATCACAGTCTACTTTTACGTTATTTGTCAGGAAGCCATGCTAGGAGCCCCTAAAAAGTAAGAATGTCACAAATCTTAGTTTTATTGCCTTTTTCATAGAAAGTTCTTCAAAATATCATGTTTCATATGTCTTCTTACTCCACAATTTTTTACTTTAATGTTAGCTTTTAAAACGTACAGGTATTTTAAACTGCCTTTCTTGTTGTGTTTCCCAGTTGTACATAATAGCATCTAACCTCTCTTTCATAAGTCAGAATTCCTTCTACTCTTTTTTGATTTCTTAATGGAAGCCAGAAAAATGCCTCAATTACTTTTTACATCCCCATTCTGCACATAGCAGAAATCTCCGATTTCAAATCAGACAAAGGAAATAAAGACAGTTGTAAGAAACAAGACAACTTCTTGCAATAACAGAAGAAACATATACAGAGATCTCTTTTTTTCTCAAAAGCACTCAGACAAAGACCTATGATTTTACTTCTTTTGAGGAAGAAATAAACTCTACAATTCCCTTAAATCAGGCCCTAGGCTACAGCCTATATTATCAATCGTAACTATTACTCAAATCTAACCGATTCCAACATCCACAGGCCGCCTTTTCAGGCACTGTTAGTAAAAGTAGTAAGATCTTTTTTCAAACTGAAATGCTATTTAGCTCTAACAATAGCAAATAACAGCAAGTGAATTAAATATAAATAAATGAAATGAACAATACCCTTATGTAGATCCTACCATCACGTGGTAACTGATGAGGCTACTCTTGTTTCTCCCAAATCTTTAAAGAACTAAAAGTTTACTTCTGCTGGCTCACAGTCGGCAAAAACAACTTGCAAATGGGAGCATGGAGTCCATATGTTAAAATTCAAGCTTTTTCTGTAAGCAACCTCCACTATATTTTCCTGAAGGCTCCTTTTCTAGAGTTACTTGGCAAATAATGGGAGACAAATTGCAGCTTACTCTTCCTTACTTCTTACTAAATGAGTTTATGATGGTATTCCATTCAACAGGTAAAACCTGTGTTCTACAAGATCTGTTTCCCCACCTCGAAAGCAGTCTCAGCTAAGGCAAAACGTGGTAGATCAGCTGCAAAATAGAGAACTTGACATTTATAACTTTTAGAAGTTCTAACAGCCTGAACCAATTATTTGATCTCCACAGCCCCCACATTAACATTCTTTTAAAAGATGCCGGTATTAAACAAAAACAAACAAAAATCCCTCTAAAAATTGTTTTTGTATACTTCATCTTATATGGATCTTTGG